>JAPQVY010000001.1:44344066-44589066 GCA_028535165.1 Quercus tomentella | reverse complement strand
GTAAGGACAAATGGACGCTCAAAAAAAAAAAAAATCTCTCATTTTCATCTCTGCTGCTTTGTGTTCCCAGTTCAGCGCCGTCCTCTTTTTCAGTTCAGCCTCTCTTTTCTTTTTAAATGTGTTGCCCTTTTTCAGCCCAAAACGTTGCTCTTTTCAGCCTAAAACGTTCCTCTTTTTGTGCATGTCTCCCCTTTTAGTTTCGGCCTCTATCAAAACCTAGAGGGACCCGCTTTTCTTGCCAACTTCTAAGGTCAAAAAAAAATCTTCATTTAGTTCCGTTCATCCAAGACCCAATACTCTCTAGCTGCTTCACGTCTCTTTTATTTGAATAAATCTTCATTTTCTTCAAATCTGCAATAAAATTTAAATAACAATAATGAAGTCTAAAATCAACAATAAATAAATAAAATTAGACTAAAGTTTAAAGTTGAGAAGTGATAAATTATGCTAAATTATGCAAGTCATCATCAACCTCTAAACAAAATCTGCAGGGACACCCGCAACGCTCAGGGCCCTGTCCCATGTCATGCTGCAGTAGTCCCTGCACACCTCTGATAGCTCCTCAGTAAGCCTTACTTGCGTTTCCTCTACACTAAGTTGGTAGGAAGCTCTCTTTTTAGCCTCGGCTGCCTCCCTAGCCAGCTAAGCTTCTTCCTTAGCTTTTTGCAATGCGGCTTTGAGATCTAAGACCAACTGTCTCTCAGTGGCCAGATCTATCTCAGTCACGTGCAGCTTCTGGCACTAATCCTCGGCTTGCCTCTCCGCGGTCTTTAGACCGGCCTCGGCACTTGAACGAGCTGAGTTCGCCTCCTTTAGCTTCTTAGTCAGTTCATGTTGTTCCTGCTTAACAGCCCCCAGTGTTTTCTCAGTCTCGGCGTGAGAGAGGGCCTCAGCATCGGCCTACTTACGAGTATCACGGTACCACTCCTCGGCCACAAAAACTTGCTGAGTAATCTGCCCAAAGATCACAAAACAGTATGAGTCAAAAACAAAATACGATTTAGCATTTATGTTCATAAAGGGACGAACTGCCTTACCAGAGCAAGGTCCCTCTTCAGGGACAAGAAGAGATCATTCTGTGAGAAGCGCCTATAAGCATCCATATCCTTGGGGAGGAGTATGGGCTACTCCAGGGCTTCAGCTATGTATCCGACCCGGCCTTTCTAATATTCTTGGACTGAGGCATTCCAAGGAATTGGTGCCCCATCCACCTCAAACCAAGGGCTCCATGTGCACGGTGTCATGCGCACTTCAGCCCTATTCTGCTCCTCCTGGCTATCCACGGACTATGACCTCTTGTCCCGAGGCTCTTAGGTCACTTTTTGATGCTTTGTCCCCTTCCGAGGACCCACCTCGCCTTCCTCGAGCGTCTCGGTTGGCCTTTTCTTCTTCAAGTCGGGGTTAGGCTTTAGGCCGAGGTCGGTAGGGACTTATGGAGGGGGGAGGGGGGAGATTGGAGGGAACCTAGGACTTAGGGGCTGCCTTAGATGTTGACTCCTTACCCCTGGCAGCCATGAGTTCCCTTAGACTCTTGTTACCCTTGTTCAAGGCCATACTGTCTTCCTCTTCGTCGGGGGAGTTATCCGGGCAGGCGATCACAAGAATGGGAGTGCGAACACCAGAATTCCTGTCCGACTCACCCTCGGCGTCCAAGAGGTTAATTAAAGGAGCCCTCGGATTGTTTTCTTCTTCGAAACAGAATTCGTCTATCTCCTCCTTTAATGAAAGACAAGATGAGGCAATCTCCTCTTTAGGAAATGCTGCTGCTTCAGGAAGGTTCTGTGGAAGTGGTTGTGCAGCTGGTGGAAGGTTTTGTGGAATTGGCAAGGCAACCGGGGGAAGATCCCTTTGAGCCAAAAATCCTAGCTTAGAGACGTAGATCCGAGCTAACCTTGAACTTCCGGCCCTTATTGCTTGGCCTAGTCCTAGAAGGTGTGAGATAAAGGCTCGTAATCCAAGATCAGGTAAGCGGCTCACAGTTGTCCGTCCTCGTTCATAAAAATCTTTGACCTCAGAAGGTAATTAAGAGCCTGGACGTTAGTGAAACTGAGCCTCGGAGCAACGTGATTTTTATCTGCAAAACATCCGAGAAGAAAATCATGGTCAGATCGCCAAAAAGAATATTTTTTACCAAAAGAAGATGAAGTGTCAAGTAAAAAGAGTAAAGCTAAAAGACTAAGTCCCCTTCCAAAGGGACTGATCCTAAAGGTACCACACCTGGATCTCCTGCCCGAGTTGGACAATGAAGACCGTCGTTCCATTCCCCTAAGGCAATCAGGTAGTCATCCTTCATACCCTTATTGGACTTTGGGAGACAGGATATTAGCCTGACGTCCTCGGACCGAGATTTGAGGTAGTAACCCGCACCGGCGAGCTTGTGGCACTCGTACATGTGAACCACATTGTGCCACGTGAGTCCTTAGCCCATCTGCTCGTTTAGGGCATCTACGCAGCCCAAGACCCTAAATAGGTTGGGGGCGCACTGGTAGGGGGTTAACCTATGGTTAATCAAGTAGTCTCTGGTTATCCTACCCATGGGAAGCGTCATTCCTCCCTCTATGAAAGCAATCATGGGAATGATGACTTGACCCACATCCCTATCAGTCAGTACTCGGTCCGGGGGGCAATATTCTAAAACCACCCCCTGTGGGATACGGTACTTAGCCCTAAAACCCTCCATACCAGCCGGTGTGTCTACTAAATGCTTGAATCTACCCATCTAGATAAACTGAGAGGCCAAAGAGAAAGGCCGAGAGGAAAAAGAGCAATATAAAGAAATGAAGACTTACGGGTACTTGTATGACAATCTCTGAAACTTTCAGAGACTTTTCGAAAACTTCTTACAGGAAATGACTACGGAGACTTAGGAGTTTAGTGCATTTTGTGGAGACTGGGCGCTGGAGTTCTCTGAAGTTCTTGAAGATTTGTAAAAAAGAGAAGAAAAGGGGGTTCCTTCAAGGCTTTATATAGAAGGAGAAGATGGGAGGGAGTACTCACGCTCAAAATACTAGAAGAAACATCAGCCATTGGATCTGCGTTTCGCTATTAGATGCGGGGGACATAAAGCCGCTTGGAGCCTCGTAGACTATGAAGCATCAGAAACAATCATGAGGCATGTAAAACCGCTCTCTCACATGTGTGAATCAAAAATCATTTGATCTTATCTCTTAAAAATCAAAACCCCAATTTTTCTCCTCAAATAGGAGTGAAAAATCGGAATTTTGAGGGGCTATTGTAGGAACTAGGGCCCAAAATAACGTATTGGACCTTGGGCCTTGTCCGAGGACATTAACAAGTCTGAGGTGGAGCAAATAATTATTAAAGGATTCCCAGTAAAAATCTCATAAGCGGGAGATGAAGGGAAGGTGATCCGAGGAGGAATTCCTCCTTGGATACGATGAACGTAGTCCAAGTATGTACTCTAACAATAGAAATGTGCCCCATGAACATGTGAGAGGGAAGGAAACTCAAAATATCTAAGGAAAAGCTACTACCACCGCATTAAATGCATTGTAGCTACTTTTCTGGCCGCATTAATGTGGAGAGGACCTCTGAACAGTGCTGCCTTGGCTACCACAACTCACAGAAGGCTGAAAGGGGTGTCTAATAAGACGGGCACTCAAGTAAGGACTCAGATGATCAACAAGTGTAGGATCAAGATGATCAGGAATGAGCTATATAATGTGGGAGACCCCCCATGAGAAGGGGATCGAAAAACGGAGAGAGAGAGGAAAGAGTATAACAATCTAAAATCATTCTGATATCCAGGAATGAATCATTGTAGGCAGATTTAACCTCCTCGGATTGAAAGTTTATTGGCGTCAACATCCTTTATTTACGTTTGATCTTCATGCAATTCAGTACTAGCCATTGTCCAGCTTATTAGGACCTAGTTCTTTGACCCATTCTCTACAAATTCTTTGTATTGGGTTCATTGGACCAAGTCTCCATACATTTTGGGCTTGGGCCCCAAACCGTGACCCTACAGTATTAGTTCCACACACACACATACACACGTGCGCACACACACACACACAAAGGAGTTAGGAAATTTAAAGGATTAAAATTAATTTTAGTGAATTCACAAATATTTAATTTTTTATGGCTTTTGTGACAATTGTTGTCAAAGCAACTACATATGAGTAAGAATGTCATATTCTAAATTTATTATTATTATTCCAAGTAAAAATTATTTTTAATATAGAGTTTATAAAAATAATCATATAAATTCATTTAATATAAATAATTAATGCACAACAATAGATAATTAATATATGCATTTACTCTATTGGCTAATTCAATGAACCGATACTTTAATATAAATGCAAACTTTGTTGAAGTAGAAAACTAAATAAAGAGAAGTTCAAGGAATGCGCCACATGGCACAACCTCATACTCTCCAACATGAGATTTTTTATATTTTATGTAAGACGGTTTTGGATAAGAAACATATATATTTTGAGATATTAAAAATTAGTTTAGTATTTTCACTACATATTTGTAGCCTTCTCAAGGTAAGATTAATTTTTTTTTTTTAAATCATGAAACCAAAGATAAATGTAAAAGAGTAATGGGACAATGAAAATCAACTAATTTGTGTTGTGTTCACATATTTCATACCATGAAATGAAAGTATGCCCAACTCTCTCACCATCTTTTACTCATCGATAGTGTGACATTAAAACATGATATGGGCAAGTGTGTGTGCATATATCTTATAGATATGCATTTACTCTATTGGCTAATTCAATGAACTAATACTTTATTATAAATGCAAATTTTGTTGAAGTAGAAAACTAAATAAAGAGAAGTTCAAGGAATGTGCCACATGGCACAACCTCATACTCTCTAACATGAGTTTTTTGATATTTTATGTAAAACGGTTTTGGATAATATTTTACATATATTATAAGAAAAAGTAAACTAAGTGTGCGCTTGGGTTAGGATTAAAAATTAAAATTATTTTACTATTCAGCTTATTTTTGCTACTATTCATGGGCTCCACTGCACTTTTTGGCACTATTCATAAGCCCCACTGTACTATTTCAACTAACTTATACCTTTATCTACAATACTTTCAGCAATAATTTTTCAATTTCAGCAAAATAAACGGTATCCAAACACACCCTAAATTAGAGTAAAGAAATATATACATTTTGAGATACTAAAAATTAGTTTAGTAGTTTCACTGTATATTTGTAACCTTCTCAAGGTAAGATTAATTTAAAAAAAAAAAAATCATGAAACCAAAGATAAATGCAAAAGAGTAACGGGACAATGAAAATCAACTAATTTGTGTTGTGTTCACATATTTCATATCATGAAATAAAAGTATGTCCAACTCTCTCACCGTCTTTTACTCATCGATAGTGTGACATTTAAACATGATATGGGAAAGTGTGTGTGCATATATCTTATAGATGATTTAAAATTAAACCATGGTAGAATATGGCTTTACATTGCGCACCAAATATTCTCTCTACTTATATACCCAAAATAAAAACTTCCCAACCAAATTACCCAAACCTAAATCATATTTAAGCCCCTAATTTTAAAATGAAAAAAGAAAAAAGAAAAAAATTACCTGTAGGAGTTTTGGTGTCTTGATGGTAGTGAAAGACCTGTATAACAGAGGTGGTGACCCCCTTAGATTCCTTTTTCTCTCTTTCAAATGTTTTGTCAGTCTCAGGTCTTTTATTTTGGTAATATAAGTGAAACAGTGTGTTTTATTTAATAATCCACAACATTTTTGTGTCTCTTTATCTCTCTTCAGGGCCTTATCTAGTTAGTTATTACTATTAGTCCTTAATTATTACTTTTTTGCTTTTTTTAAAATACTAAAACGGTGGGTATGCTAAAAGACATGAAGAAAGAAGAATAGAGAAAGGTGTGGTGCAAGCTTAGTCAATTAATGAGACATTAATGAGATAACAATAAAATAAGTTAATGTGAACTTTTGGGTAACAATAAAAATAAAAATAAAAAATTAACGAAAGAGGTAAAAAAAAGCCTAAATGCAAAATTAGAGCGCCACTTGGCAGGACCTCATGCACTCCCGCATGAGGTCTTTGCTTTTATATTTATATTTATATATATATATTGATTGATGATTGATTGATTAGCTATAACTTCTCAAGGTGGGGATGATTTATGAGGTCTAGAGATTATGATTAGTTTGCAGTGATTATCTTTCAACTTGGTTTGCTAATAAAATTGCGCGCATGGAAAATCTTTTCAAGTATCATATAGTGTTTGATGCTACAATAGTTTTTAAGTATAAAATAGTGTCTATCTTTCATATAAAAATAAAATATGTAACTAGCTATTATGTGCTGATTCAAGGCATAATGGGAACTTATTCATAATTCAATAGTTACCATGAAGGAGAGGGAATTTGACCATGAATGTTTTAGTTGGAGACATTAAGAGGTGTTAGTTGAACTACAAAGCTCTTAGTAAAATTCATTGATCTTATACTTTATCAATGATGGATTAAAAAGTTTTTGAGTTTGGCATTTTAAGTGGACTCATATAAGCTATACCATGATATATAAGTAATAAATTATAAAAGATCCTGGCTAGTTTAGAGAGACTGATATCTAGATATATAAGTAGGGTGTAATTTGTACTTACAACCTAAAATCTAATTCGAATCTAAATTAGCTTCTAATTGTAGTTTAATTTTGCACTAAGTGCTTGATTTAATTTTCTTAATACTGGTGCCAAGTGACCTTTAAGGTTGACATATTTATTGGAAACTCTTGGGCATCACACCCAGAGTTCTTCCATTAACCCATGTTCTCCAATCATGGGAATACATCCTGAGAATCTCTCTAGCTAGTCTCTACCATTAACACCACTCCTCCCATCACACTTCCTATATGGAAAGAGGCTAAAATCATGGGAAGATGATCAGATCTAGACCACTATATAAACTTCAGGCCTCCTCCACTCCAAGGTATGAAACAAAAAAAACCTTAAACTATTGATCTTATTTGGGTTCATATGAGTCTCTAACTTAAGTATCAGAGAAGCTTAGGCCGACATCCCACTAGTGCCCTTCAGTAGCGTTCTTCCTTCTCGCAGGTCTTCCATAGCCTCTTGAGTCTCAACGGACAAGTGGCTCAGTAATTTTTCATGCATCATCATTAATATAGTTGCTAAATCATTTTCTTGTATTTCTTTTTCGCATGTTATTAGATCTTCAAATTGTTTAGCCCGTACCCTTGCTGCTCTCCTTTTGTAATTGTCTTAGTTTCATCCCCATCTCCTCTCTCCCCTCCTTAATTTGTTTTACAGGTTGAGAAGACAGATGGTTGTGGCCCGAGTCTTTTTCTTAATAAATTTTGTGTAATTCAACAAAAAAAAAAAGCAACATTTTCAGATACTTCACTTAAGCTACAAATTGGCAAGTACTGTTACAAAATTTAACCCAGAAATCAAGTGTCCTACTAGTGCAATAAATCGAGTTAGCATCCAACAGGTAGGTATGGTGGAGTACAAGTGTACAACTTGATATCATGCAAGCCATAAATAAACTTGTAACTATAACTACGTTGGTGGGGTACAACTTGAAATCCTGCAAGCCATAAAGAAAACTTCTTTCTATAACTAGGCGTTCCCAACCTCTTTCATTCAAGCAAGCAATAAAGCAGATATATATACAAGAAAGGGACTCTTTGAAACTCGTAGTAGTAATATTGTTTGAAACCCGTAGTAATAATGTAATATTGTTTTATGTACTGTAAGTCAGTAAAATTTTTAGGACTAGATACGGAATTCAATTTCAACCATTAAGGAAAAGTAGACAGTGTCACTGCAATACTCTTAGCCATTAATAGGTTGTTATATTTGGAGGTTAAGGGTTTTAGAGCCTATAAACTAACTTTGAGAGCTTTCTCATTTCCATCAAAACTCCTGAGTCCTGAGGCTTTAGATAGGCCATAATATTGTGCATTTGAGTGGTGATGTTATAGAAGTAAAAAGGCCAGAAGAAGAAAATAATGTAGAAGAAAAAGAACAAGAAGAGGAAGTTGATCAACATGAGATTTTCAATGGTCTCAAATGTAAAAAACTTTCTTGGACATAACCTTGTTAGAGTAGATTCTTTCGATTTGAAGGCTGATAGATTCACCTCGAATCAAGGCACTGGATCTCCTCAAGTACTTTATTTTGTTTTTTCTTTTCTTCATTTCTTTTATTGTTGTTGTTATTGTTAATTAATATTGTATAAGTGACTCTAAAATTTGATGACTAATTAGAGTGTGTTTGGATTAATTTTTCTTGGGCATGTAAACGCATGTTTAATTGTTGTTGTTGTTCTTTTTTCTTTTTCTTCTTCAAAAAACTTGTTTATTAGAATAAAAAAATTGTCTTGTATTTTCAAAATCAAAAAAATGTTTGATTAGTTGAAAACACAAAAAAAAAAAAAAAAAAAAAAAAAAAAAAAATACAGAAACTTCGTTTGGATTGATAACTAAATTTTTTTTTTTTTACCTGTCCTGAGCATCCCATTATATTTGAGGCTTACCATGTGAAATTGATTGTGCAAATGCTCAATAATATGCTGCAAATTCTAAGAAAGATAATTCTTAAACCCAAAGAAATGTACAAGCAATAGGCCAAGGATAAAAGTGTTGTCATTTTGGGCAGAGAGGAATAAGAATCACTATTTGTTCAAAATCGACAAAAGTAAACTGAAAGGTATTATAAACAAATAGTAATTCAATTAGCAAACAAGTTGATGAAAAAAAAAATCAATTATTATTATTATTATTATTTGGTTTCCGATATGATATTTTGAAGTGTTTTAGTGCAGACCTTGGATTGGGGAAGCATCATGAAGCAGGCAATTCAAAGCAATGGGGTTGTGTATGGTGATTTAGTTCAAAATATTTGTTATATAATAATGGAATAATTGTTTTGTTGTAAGAGTAACTTTTGCTCTATATTCCCTTATATGCTGCTCTGCGCAGGTCAGCTTGATGCACAACTAGCAGACTGAAGATAAAGAAGTGCTTCACTATTGACTAGATCAGGCGCGACTCAACCATTAGGTGATTTAGGTAATGGCTTAAGGCCCCCAAATTGAAGAAGACTCCCTAAAATAGAATATATTTTATCCGTTTGTCTTATAGTATTACACAAAAATAATAATAATAATAAAAGTAAGGTCTCACAAAAAAAAAAAAAAAAAAAAAAAAAAGACATCTTCTATTGGCCAATTTAAAATATAATACTTTTTTTTTCAAATATTCAACATTTTATTAATACGTTTTACTATATATGTTTGCGGTAATTTAAAAGTGTAAACTTTTTAAATTTTTCAAAAATTTTACTTTTTTGTTCTCTCTATCAAAATTAAAATTAGAATTAATAGTTTTCGAGATAAATTCATTACTGAAAATCCATTGTTCAATAACTAAGGTTCAATATTGCCAAGAGAGACAATGACCATTTAAAATATAGGATTTATTCTAATACTAATTGTTTTGATATTTTTAGAGTTTTTGAGATTGTGCACCGTGAAACTAATCGACTTTGGAAAACACATACACACACGCACGCGTATGCACACACATATACATGTATTTAGAGTTTACGTTTGTGAAAGTGTTTGTTACATATTGTAATTTCCCTATATTCTTAAAAAAAAATTAATTCTTCTCATCACCACCCACGGATGTAGGCCTCATACCAAACCACATAGATTTTTGTGTCCCGGTGCATTTTTTTTCTCTCCCTATTTTTCTATCTATGTTTTGTGTAAAACCACTATAATTAACTGTGGGGGGACGAGAATCCAAACAAGTTAATAAAGTAGGAAAGGGCATTTCCAAGGAGGGGAACTCCACGAAGTATCCCTGGAAAGGACCTGTTTAACTCATAAGGAGTTCGGAATGTTGCAATTGATGGGGGTGCTAAGGGCTCTTACTTAACCTCGGGAGGCCGATCGAGAATCAGGAACGAAGGGAGCACAGTGCAATCCCAGGGGGGACAAAGGTAACTTGGTATTAAACAAGGAAGAGAAGAAAAAGGAAGGACAAGGCAGCCATCCCATCCACATTAAATGCATTGCAACCACTTAACTGGCTACATTAATGGGAAAGATCCAGATGCATCCTTGCTAAGTTAAATAAAGCCAAGAAGCACCTGGATCACGGGGGGGGGGGGGGGGAGGTCTAGTTTTTGAGAGAAGAAGAAGAAGAGAGAGAAAAATCATCCAATTGTAATACCATCATCGGATTAAACCCAAGGACAAACACGTAGCCATTACTAAGCTCTATTCAATTGAATATTAATCACTACACACGTAGTTTAGATCGGATTTCCATCTTTTGTCTTGTAACGGGTACTTAAAGGTTGACTTTGTATCTTATCTTTATAACTTCATTGTGTGAGTGAATAGTAATTGGATCACGATTATACTATCTGTTCTTTGTTTCACTTTTTGCCCCTCTACATTAACTACACAAAGAACAAATGAATAAGTTTTTGCTATCTCAACAAACATGTTTTAGAGAATGGGTTCTTTGTTTGGATTGACAAGCTATTTCAGTTTTTATTTTGGGTTCTTTGGTTAAGCAATTGATTGTTCCAATCTCCACTAGATCTTTTTTGTTGTGTAATCATCTATTTACTTGGGTTTTTTTGGAATGACATCAAACAATTCGTCAGTAGAAAATTTTGATAGGAAGAATGATTTCATTCTATGGACTGTAAAGATGCGTGCTTTGCAAGTTCAACAAGGATTGTTGAAAGTGTTGTACAAGGATATGCTTTGTCAACAATGCTCTCAGATGAGGAAAAGGAAGATCTCTTCGTAAGGGTACATAGAGTAATTCAGTAATTTTTGGCAAATGAATATCTAAGAGAAATTGTAGAGGAGAAGACAATTGTAAGATTGTGCATTAAGTTAGAAACTCAATACATGATCATGTTTCTCTCAAATTTCCCATACATGAAGCACTGGATATACACCATTATGATGAAAAAATGTACACGTGTATTTGATCATATATATAGATGAATTTAATATGATTTTTTTTTTAAAAAAAAATATTGATTGTAATGTAGGTGATGAGGATCAAGTCTAATTTTGTCATGTTCATTATCTCCTTTTTCAAAGCACTTTGTTTTTTTTTTTTTTTTTGAGAATCCGGCTGAAATTTTATTGGATATTTGTGGCTAAATCAGCCTGAACTACAAGTGAAATGTCTAGTGGTACTTCTTCCATCCAGACAGTTAAAGAGGGCGAGTTAATAGCCCACCTAGCCAATGCATGAGCGACCCTATTGCCTTGTCGGCGTACATGAGTAAAACTGAAACTATTGAAAAAAGAAGTTAAGACTTTAACATCTTCAATCAAATGTCCATGGAGTGCTAAAGATTGATCAGGGTTGTTAGTTCCTTTGAGATTGTGTCTGAATCCCCTTCGAAGACGGCTGAGGTAATACCAATCTGTTGATAGTTGATACCACGATATAAAAGATGTTTAAAAGTCCAAGTAATTAAAATGAAGATTTTTGAAAACTAGGGTGAAAGTCAGGCTGAAGGTCTATTTACTAGAGGTAGATCCAATGAAATTAAATCTAGTATCAACAAAGATAAATCTAGATCAAAGTCTAAATCTAAAAAAGATTAGATATTTGCACTGTTAAAAAAGAAAGGGCACCAAAAAAATTTAAATTACTCTAAGCAAAAATATTGAAATAAAAAAATTCATGATACTAATGATACAACTAGTGTTGTGGAGGATATCCAAATTCAAATAATAATAGTTTGTGGCATATGCGGCTGGGGCATATGAGTGAGATTGCATGACAATATTAAGCAAACAGGTTTATCGGAAGGTCAAAAAATTGGGAAGTTATACTTCTATGAGCATTGTGCTTTTGTCAAGGAGTGTAGAGCAAGTTCAACACAATGAAACACAAGACTAAGGGCATAATAGATTATATCCTTTCAGATATTTGGAATCATTATCTTATATGTTCAAATAGTGTTTATTGGCATGCACTATATTAACTTTCATTGATGACTATCCAAGGAAAGATTTGTTATATTTTGAAAACATAGGAACAATATGTTTGTCACCGTTTGGCCTTATAAGAAGACCCTTGTTAAGAAACAGGCTATTAAAAAGATCAAGTGACTTAGAAATAATAACAATTTCGAATATTACTAATGTTTTTCGAGGTATCTGATTATATCATTAGTTGGAAAACAACATTATAGTTGACGATTATATTGCTTTGTTTACTATTGAGGAAGAGTATAGGAGTGACGTATAGACTGTGAAGAAGCTATATATGTGGCTAAGAGGTTAGTGAATTAGGTTTGTAGCAGGATGATATTGTTGTATTTTGTGATCACCAAAGCGTACGTAATACATTTGACTAACAATTAGATGTATCATGAGAAAACCGAACACATGATAACAATTAATGTACATTAGCGCCCAATACAACTTTATTCACAATTAGAAATGTTGCTGCAACGGATAATCCATCGAACATGATACCAAAGCTGGGTCCTCTGCACAAGTTCAAACACCACTTGAACCTTATCGGTGTTTGTAGTCTGTGATAATCCTTAGGGGTTTTGGTGAAGGCAATGAAGAAGTTTCATTTATGAGGTTTGATCAAATTCAAGTCAATGTGGAAATTGTGGAAATTTGTTATAGTTGGCTCGAATTGGTGTAGCACTAGTAGTGCCACGTTATCTATCGAAAAGGCATTAAAGCCATGTCGACTTAAGAATCCAAGTTCTACTTGGTTTTTGAGATTGTGACCGCAGCACTAATCAAATTTGTGAAACACACGTATTTCCAACATTGCAGTATTCTTTAACACACTCACAACTTTGGTATTTGGCATGCCAGGTTAAGAAGATTAAAAATACTGTGGCGTACAAGTTCTAGTGAGAGAAAGCTCTTTGTCGCATAGGATTTCTACGAGTGTCTTTGTGCCATCTTTTCTAATTTTCCTAATTTCTTAGTAAAACTCTTTCTTCACTACTACCAGTAAATATAAACTTAATTAAGCCAAATTACGTAAATTTTTGTATTCCTTATGTGATTATTTTTTCTTTTTATTTCTATTTTCAAATAAAGCTACTATATATAATTTACTACAAATTAGTTTTCCGTTATTTGATCAACCATGACAAACAATATCATCAACAATATTTCTTCTTTCCGTATAAGGAGTTTTAACATGTCTACTTGATACAAATTATCTTAGCCTACAGGAACAATTTTCTTCCTTTACAAGACATTATCTTAACACTAGCAATGCAACTGTTCTTCCTTTTCTTTTTCTTTTTTCCATTTTTTTTCCCTCAAAAAACCCTTCGGAAAGTGTTACCAAATACTTTGGTGAAGAACATATATATGATTACCTAATTCGAGCTGCTCTGCAGTTAATATATTATAGGTCCACATTCATTACTATGAGTTGTCCTAAGCAATGTCACATGAGTGTGCACTAACCGAATAGGAACTACAAACAGTAGTAGTTCTTTTGCTACAGATCTACATCAATGTGTCTTATTTTTCCTCGTTTTGTTCAGCTACAAGAAACAAATATTGAGGGAGCCACACGTAGAATAATGATAATTAGGTTACCAAGTTCTTTGGAAGCTTTTAAACTCAAATGGGATGGTTACAAAAATTTCTATTCTAGGATGTGATATATAATGCTTCACATTCCTCACTGTTGATTAATTTTATTATTTTGGAGCTAAAATATTAAGGAAATGGATTAACAAAATGCATCAAACTTGGGTTTTTTTTTTTTGGTTAAAAGACCGAGTATATATATCAAACTAGCTAATACAAACTAAAATCAGATATGAGCTTCCATTCATGTTGTGCATGGTGTATTGCATAACTGGCAACATTGTGCTTCAAATCTATGCACTAACACATATTCTACCCTCCATAAGATGCTATTAATACTACAAAATCTATGCTTAATGGAATTCTTTCTACTCATAATTAATGGCATTTACTCATTAAATATAAAAAGATATATGTTAATATTGTTGGTGTCATCAATAAAATTCTCATCCTAGAAGGATATACTCTCACACTGTACGGAAAATGGAGTATGGAATTGTTGGATGTTTTCTAGGTTTTAGGCTTGTCCTTCAAACTGTCTCAATCTAATCAAGAGAGTTGGATGAAGTAGTACTCCAACAAAAGTCTTAAACATTATAAAGGAATATCCCAAGTTGCACAGGTAAGGAAACTAGAAAAACCCTAAATCCTAAAACTTTAAAAAACCTTAAATGTGAGAGAAACCTTTGAAACCCTAACTCTTGTCCTCTCTCTATCTATTTGTCTTCATGTTTATGAAACTGTGGCTTGATACAATGAACATGATCAACATTACTCAATATAA
The DNA here is from genome assembly GCA_028535165.1 of Quercus tomentella. Lineage (NCBI taxonomy): Eukaryota > Viridiplantae > Streptophyta > Magnoliopsida > Fagales > Fagaceae > Quercus > Quercus tomentella. The sequence goes on along the minus strand of JAPQVY010000001.1, from coordinate 44,574,661 downwards.
TTTTTTTTGGGTATTTATTTGGCGTCTAGTGGATTAGGTGTTGGGTCATTGCTGAAATGCATGTGGTCCCCAACTCACAAAGCTGTGGGTTAAAGAAAATTAAACCCTAAACCTAAAAAAAATTTACTTTAACCAATCTGGTCAACATCCACACTCATACAAAATATATACTAATTGGATGTGGACTACCAACTCTATTAATGGAGACTTCATAACAGTATATGTTCCGTATCGGCGGCGTGAAAGCTAGGGCCTGCCCTTAAACAAGTTGAGATGGAGAGAGATTTAGAATTGCTATGTAGATGAACTCAAAATTAAACACCGTTTAGATTGGTAATTCATAGACTTAATAAACATTTATGACTAGATTGCTCATGCAGGTGATGGAGATTTTAAAAAAAAAATTGAGTGTGTATATAGACAAATCGTAAGCAAATTCCTATATCAGCATCTTATTTATCAATCAAAAGTTGACATGATAGTGATTTACTAACCTTTTGTGGTCCATCTTGTTGCGCGACGATGCTGGAAAGAATTAATGCTTAATCATCACTATTTTTCCAGATAAAGAACACTAAGATCAAATTAAACACCCCCAAATTTCTACTCCCTATTCTCACATACTAACTAATATGAATTTGTTGACAATTGCAAACTCTGTAATTCAGGGGGGAAAAAAGAGAGCAAAGATTCACAAATCTAAGATGTGTTATAAAAAGCACGCAGATAAAAAATTAAAAAGGTAAGAATCCATAAACCATAATCTTCTTCATTAACAAATAAAGATTATAAATTTAAATCATATTGCTTTCTAGTGATCCCTTAAGCCTTAAAAAGGCTTTGAGCTGAAGCTATTATACTCCTTTCAATCACACTGACTTTCTTGGAGTAGGAGCTAAGCGAGAGCATGATTGCTTGGTTAGGGCAGCAATTTCTATATGAAAATGGCATTCATGCTTCTCTTTCATTGTCTCTAACCCTGTCTTGGTTAGCTCTTTCTACTTCTAGTTCTCTATATCTGTGCAAATACCTTCTTATTGGCCCGGAATAGTCATCGAAACCTAGTGCGTCCAGTGCCCAGCAAACATCATCTCCATTCACAGTCTTGCGCCTTTCCTTTCTGCACTTCTCAGATGCCTCACTGGTGACAAAGCTAATGAACTCAGACACACATTCTTGCATAGTTTCCTTGGCTTCCTTTGAGATTTTTGCATTTGGTGGCAAACTTTGCTTCATGATCCTGCCAACGTTGGCTATTGGAAGCAACCGCTCTTGCTCTTTGATGTTATTATTGTCTTCATTTGGATCAATAGCTCCAAAATTATCGTCCATTTTCTAGCATAGAACTTGTCCTTGACAGAGAGTCACAGACTGGTCCTTTCGGATGTCAAAAGCTTTCTTTATATACATATACACATAAAAAGCTGTAACTTATGTCTTCTGGTTTAAAATGACATGTGGCTATGCCGATCACATCAGCATCATGGTGGGCCTCTTGCTAGAGCTCCATCACAAAATACCATGAAAGTTTTTGAAATATTAGACCAGGTCTCAAGTAATACCAGAGACCCAAAAAATTCCAACTTTTTTTTTTTCATTACCTGTTGAACTGATAGGTTTTGATTGATACAACATCACTTTCATAAAATAAAAAAATTTATTTAGTCATATTTTCGGAATATATCAACATAATACTTCATCTTCTCACATAAATAATGGATCCAATCATGAATTTAAATTAGGAAGACCTAGCTAAAATTTACATGAGAGGATGGAGTAGTAAATAATTACTCATCTTATTAACACATATTATTAACACTACTTTTATAAGTAATGCTACTGTCACAAACTATTTTACAATATTTTTACAAATTATTGATGTGGCTAACTTCTCATTGGTTTTCGTTTAGACCCACCATTAATATTAATTTTTCATTTACTAATAATCACTCACCACATCATTAATTTGTAAAAAAATTTCTAAAAATGTTTGTATCTCTAGCATTACTCTACTTTTATTCACTTGCATCAAGAAAATTATTTACATCAACATAACACTTCATCTTCTCACATAAATGATGGATTATATCATAAATTTAAATTGACAAAACTTAGGTACAGTACCTGTTCCTTAGGTTTTCCTCTTAAGATTCAGTCATGTAGCTTAGTAATTAAAAAATACACTTTCATCCCATGACAAAAAATTCACATGACAGAATCTTAAGAGGAGAACCTAAGGAACAACACCTAAATATTGTACCTAAGTCTTACCCAATTTAAATTAGGGAGACCTAATGTTCACATGAGAGGGGGAAGCATAAATAATTACTCCTTTTTATCGGCACATATTATTAATACTACTTTTATTGTATACTAATAACTGCATATCATTTATTTGACTAAGTCCACCCCCACAGTGACAACAACATACAAGAATATACCTTATGGGTAATTTATTATTCAACTGCATGTAACAATTAATGGATGCTGAGAGGGCTTTGTAACCTTTCAAAATGGCCAAAAGGCTCCAAGATACACAGGAGTCATTAATTTGATGAATTTTGGTAAAGTTCACTGATGATCTCAGACTAATCAGCATGCTTAGAATAATGAAAAGGTGCGACTTTTGTAAATGCATCATGTCGTGGCATGGAACCAACAATCCGTATACCTTAAAAAAAGGATTAAAAATTTAAAGAGAAAAAGAAGGAGAGCTAATTTATTATTAATTGCATAATTTTTCTTGAGATGTCGTCATTCTATACGTCAGCGAAGCATTTTTTTTTTAATTTAATTATTTAAGGTTGTAATCTGAATTATTAGTAATTTAAATCCGTACATGTAATGCTACAAAGCCATGGCTAACTGTCCAAGGGCTCAAAATTTTGCCGACACTTTCCACTTCAGTCACATATATATATTGAAAAGTCAGAATCGGATATTGGCATATCCACTTTCATGATGAGTTGCTTTCATTTTTCTAGTTAAATCAAATAATTTTGCACTTAGCTATAATCTATTGTCAAAGCACTGAATAATTGACATAGTTATTGCCCCTGAGATCATCATAAGCTTCGTATATAATTGCCTGATGCCACCATTTGGCTTATACTATAAAAATTATATATATATATATATATATATATAAAAGTTTGAAAAATCATAACATAAATATGTAAATTAACAAAAAAAAGGCATATGCCTAAATTAAACTCGCTATTGTAATTCAAAATCAAGGTTTTACAAGTAATAGCATTAAAAATTCTATAAAATTCACAAGCAAAATAAACCAATGTTATAAGATTGCAATAAAGTTTTTGCTAAATAAAATTTTATTACATGTCTTTAAATTCTACATATTAAAAAAAAAAAAATCTCAAACTATGTAAATAAAGGAAGAGGAAAAAAAATGTTAAAGACTTAAACTTAAAGCAATAAACAAAAGAAACACAAAAAATCATAAACAAAAGAAAAGAAAATAAGGTTTAAACAATAAACTATATAACATATATTGTTATACTCATACCTATGTGCTAATTAGCTAAGTGAAACTAAAAAGTGAAGTAAAACAGACAGCACATGCCTTCCTAGAGCAACAGGGGCACAGGAAGTCATAATGCAAGATCAAAGGGGGTGCCAGTAGAGGCCATTGGGGCGATAGTGTTAGAATTGCATTAAATTTGGCAGGTTGAAGGGAAACGGCATTCTAATCCAGACTCATTATTATAAGCATCGCCAAAATTTAGGCGAATTCCTTTGTGAAGACCCCTGAAAACAGTGTTTTTGCTATTTATAGTAATATTTGTTTTTCCTTAATAACTTTTAATTTAAAAGTCAGAATAAGATCCTGTCTGTTTTGAGATAACCCTTAAGGTCAGTAGTTTATGATTCTGCATTTAACTCAATTTTTCAATTTTTGGTAAATTTCGGTATTTTGTCACCTAATCGCATAATTAGTGTGAATTAGGGTTTTAAAAGTTTTTCTCAGTATCTATATATTTTGTAGCCATCAGAAGCAAAGGAGACTATTATCAATAAACACAGACATTTTGTCAAATTTGCTTTTGGTGGATTCCAGTTTTTATCTCCTTGTGGATTCAAGGAAATCCCTCGTGGATTCGAGGTTTACTACCAAAAACTAACAATTTAGTTTCTGTTCCATCAAGAGAGCATTTGTGTACTTTCTTTAGGCTTCCGTGACATCAAAAAGTGATTTGTTTATAGCAGAAAATTGATGCACAGTTGCAAGTTTGGGGAACTGAAACTATGAAAAGTGATGGGTAGAGTAGTGTGAATCGGTAGAGAAGTGATAGAACAATGCATTTTTTATATCTCTTTAGGTTTTCCCTTATTTAAATTACTATATTATCACACATTAAACAATAAAGAAGCTAATAGGATGAACCTATTAATGTAATTTTGCACAGTTCCCAAACCTAGCTAATCGGGTCATTAAAACCCAGCTGGGTAACATGATTTGCTTAAAATCCGTCAGGTTTTACCGGTTTTGATTGGGTCTTGTGCACATCCGATCCAATTGATGACCTAGACCGATCTATGTGCTAGATCATCGAGTTACTAGTTTGATCGGCAGAGCCAGGCCGGGTTTAATAACAATGGCTTATAGAGGTTGATTTTCTTTTTTTTCTTTTTTTTTTTAAAAACAGTCTACAAAGCTTGAATCATCAAAAGTTCTTACTTGTCACTACTTTCTATTTGCTTGCTTTTTCAGCAAAACAATTGGAGGGTTGGTGAGATTTTTGGTATGATATTAAGTTGGAATTTGGAATAGAATCATTTCCATATTTTACGATTTAAATTTTATTTATGATAACTAATCATTAATATTATGTCATCTTTCTTTTTTTTTTAAATTGTATATTGTGTCATGTTATTTAAAAAATTTTAATCAAATTTAATTTTAAATTTATAGTATTTAACTTGAACTATAAAATATATTTATTTAAATAAATTGCGAACTGAATTGAGCTAATTTGAACTAATCTTGGGAATTATTCTACAAAATTGGCTTACATTTTTCTTTCTCCTTTAGAACAAGTTCAAACTCGATTATTATTGGCTAATGGCCTAACTTATCATTTTCACAAAAACCTGATATTTTCTTGAAACAAAAAAATTAGCACTTTTCTAATTTAAAATGAAAATTTTGGCAGGGAAAAAAAATTGTGTCCTTGTATATGTTACTAATTACCATGCCTTGACTGGAAAACAAATTAAATTGTGGCAAGCCAGACTGATTCTCAAGGATATAGTACCATAATTATTTTTCTACAGAAATGATTCTTCAAGCTTATAGTTCTGTCTATAAATTCAATATTCTAGTGCAGGCATTTGAGAAGTCATTCTCTTTCTTCTCAAACTGACCAATCATGTTATGGTCATCCCAAAAAGAATACTCTATAAAAATAAATTCGTCAATATTTTTTTTATATGAACAATTCCTCAATAATCTTGTTTTAAACTATTATTTAGATTAATCAAAATTAATTTTATAGTCATGATCATTATGGAACAGCAGTAATCTGCATCTTTGATATACCGATCTTGATTTTCAGATAACATTGTACCACCAGAAAATTGTATGATTATAGTACGTTATAGTGGTCTGTACTACTGCGCACACTGCTAGCTTTTTGCTTCCATTAAAATCGAGAGCACTTAGATTCAAGTAGCTCTGCTATCTGGGGCAAATGAAAGTATGGTGGAAGCAATTATAAACTAAGCCTGAACGTAAATTGAAAACTAATATAAAATAATACTAGGAATGTGTATGCATGTCTTTTGAGAATCTACCAAGCAAATAAAAACAGGAAGTACTTCTAGAATCTTGAGGAATATCCTGTTGTCTCCCTGCTATTTCGGCAAAGAATCTTCTCATCCATCTTCCTCTTAAATCTACTTTGAATGAGAAATTTTAAGAATATAAAATTTGTCACAGTTTTCTAAAATGTTAACTTTTAATTAAATTATGGATAAAATTTATGTACAGTAATTAAGTACTATTCATTTAGTTCTCATCTTAAAATTCAACTATATGGTTGTACTTAACTAAAAAATACATCTTTATCTTATGAGAAAAAAGTCACATGATTGAATTTTAAAAATAAAACTTAAGGAACAACACATAATGTGTTGTACCTAAGTTTTGTCCTTAAATTATATCTTCACATTTATATTAATATATCACTAATATCATTTTATGTATCGAAAAATGTTTAAACATGTCACCTCAACGTTTGTAAAAAAAATTATTAAATATTGTCTATAAGATTTATTGAATTTGAATTCCAAACAAGATCCAAATCCTCATTGATGGCAACAGCAAGTAAGTTGAGCCGGATGCTACTTCCCCATGCCTTAAGTACATAGGGGGAGCATAGGGGCCTCGATTTGAGCCCGAAAAAGAACGGGGCATTTATGTAATAATATTTTTATCGAATTCAAAAAAGTAAAAAATAAAAAATAATTATAATAATAATCATCATCATCATCATTGATGGCCACGGAAGAGCAACTCCCTCCTGGATATTGGCCCACTAGGATCAATAGGACAAAAAGCTTAAAGATTTTCATTATAATTCCAACAGTTGAAAAGAAAAGGATTAAGTGACCAATCACCTTGTTTAAACCTCAACGGATCTTCCGGGTTTCTGATACCTTTGGTGGAGACTAAAAGCATCTTGAAGTAGCTGATGACCAATTAAATATTCTATAGTCAATTTTGATTTTTGTTTGGATCCTTTTAGAAGTGGATTGATTTAGTTTACCCAAAAAAAAAAAAAAAATCAATTATCAAAATATATTTGAAGTGACGAATGTTATAGGTTGAACATGCATGCATTTGCTGTCCAAAGTTTGTGCTCTAGCTACTGCACATATTGGGTGTATCAAATAATCAAATTCAACCCTTTTGTATAGCCGGCTTGGACCGAAAAGCCTTACATGTTCAAATGCAGCAAGACACTATTAGAGGACAGTAGGTTCTATTTCATTTTGTAATAGAAATTGGCTCTTTTATATACATACTCACTAAATGATATAATCACTAAAAGAAAGTCTAGAAGTGCTTTCTTCTACTTTTTCCACTCATTAATAAACTCGATGCAAAGAAGCTAAAAGGAATGGATAGCCCAAAAATTAGGCTCTCAAACATTTGTAAGGAACTAAGGATGGAACTGAACTTAGTCATTACTGATATATGATTTGTTCATGTCTCTAAGTCGTTGTTATTTGGACAATTTCCAAGGTGCTCCAGTTGTAAAAGAACGGATTGGGCCATATGTTTGTGTTGGTTCGATAACAATGCCATTGTCGAACATGTGTTGGGTCAACTAGTGGAGGCTGGTGGCTACAGCAGCGAATAAAAGCGAGTGAAGGTGGAGGCTGGTGACAACAGTGATGAGATCTAGGGTTATTTGGGTACAAGGGAGGAGGTGAGATATTTTGTGTTAGTGGGATTAACATGTGAGATTTTTTTTATTTTTTTTTTATACTAAGTATTTTAACACACACACTAGAAGAGGGAAAAATGTCTTAAAGAAACTGATAGTGGTGTATAACCAAAATGGTCTAAATTTTTTTCTTTAGGTGGTATTTCATTATTGGACGGGATTAAATAATTGTCTATCGTATGTTCCTTTTTTTAGCATTAATAATTTGTTGTGTCTAACTTGGAAGGATGGCAATTGGATGGGAAGGGGATCAAATCAGGGGTGCTTCACCCCCGCCCCGTCCCCTCTTCGTGGCAAGAAAAATGCCCCACTAGGCAAGTTAGGGATTGAGAGTATGTTGTTATCTCTAATGAGGTGTTTTTAATATTCATGAAAAAGAGATAAAATAGAAAGGGAATGAGTAATTAAGAGAGTACTAGTGAGTGGTAAATTAACTGCTTGGGGATAGTAATGGAATATATAAAATAAATAAATTATAAATAGGGTATGAAAAAAAAATAGATTTTATATATACATAATCTAAATATATATTAAATAAAAACATATAAATACACATTTAGGAAAAGATGGGGTAGGGCGAACAAAACCCATCCCCACCTCATCACCTTTTCGGAGTGAGAAAACCCATACGTGGCAAGATGAGTAAAGCATTTTGCTATCCCTAACCTAGACCATTACTTTTAAAAACAAAATAATAATAATAATAACAACCACAATAGCAACAACAACAAAATGACACACATGAGGTGAATGGGGAACATAAAACTATTGGTCACATGCATGGTAAAAGAAATCTTTTTTAAAATTTAGTGTTATAAAAAAAATAAATATTTTTAATAGTTTCTGGATGAAAAATGATATTTTTAATAGTTTCTGGATGAAAAATGATATTTTTAAAGTTTAAGAACAAAAAGTGTAATGATTTCAATAAATTTTGGATGAAAAAATAATTTTTTTTTTAAATTTAGAAACGTAAAATGAAACTTCAAAAAAATTTTAAGGGTAAAAACAATATTTTTTTTTCCCTTATTTATTAACAACATGCAAACCCAACCAACCATGTTCAAACCAAAAACAAATTATGTCAATTTGAAATGGTTTCATTTAAATTCAGATTAAATATTATAAATTTAAAGGTGTATTTAATATTCTTTTATTTAAAAATTTAAAATGACAAGAATAATACAGGCAAACTGTTTAGATCCTAAAAGTTATTGGCATTCTTTCCCTCTTTTCTTTTTCTTTTTCTTTTTTTTTTTCTCTCAAAGGAAACAGAAGTTATGAATTATTTACAAGAATACTGCCTGACCTTCTAGGCTTTGAAATTAATTACTTGTCTATGTCGGTCATGGAAGACTCAATGGTGTCATGTTTAAAAAATATGGAGCATGAACTCTTTCATCTTGTCATGTTCAAGACCCAACCATGCATCAATGCCTCCCCCATTTTCTCACTTTTTCCATCAGAAAGAAGCAGCACAAACTCGCTATTCCCACTAACCACAGGTCCACCATGACCAGGCTTCCCAAACCCAAAGTCAAGCTCACCAAAAGGCAATTAAGACCAAGCTGAAACACAGAAGTACCCTTTCCAAGTTGCAGGGATGCCTCTATAAACCACCAACCAGTCTATCTCTGACCTCACATTCTCTTCTGTCACTCTCTCAATTGCTTTCATCACCTTCTCAACACATAAACAGAATGGCTTCTCGACCAAATCAGCCACTTTTGAAGTGGCATATGCTGTGATCACAGCATTCCCTGCAAACCCATCTGGCAGTGTTGGGAGATATTTTAGACCTTATGTCCACTGCAAAAAGAACTTTTGAGAGTTTATCTGAATTTGTGAAAATAGCCTTTGTTCTTGCTCTCCAAAGGTGAGCTACAATGGATTCAAAGCTTGAGCATTTATTATTCATGGCTTTTCCTTTGAGTGCGGTAATCATTTTCGGTGTAAATGAGAGAACTTTGCGAATGTATTCTTTTGAAAAAATCAATGGAGATGAGAACTTTGCATATTCCTTAATCCTTATGTGAGCATTTGATTTGAGGTGGGTTTTTGCTTTTAAACATGTTCTTTCATATATTGTATAATACTTGGCTTCTTATGCCTTCACCTCTGCATATAGAGGAAAGATTCTGAAACATTTCACTAGCTGAACTTCCACCAAGAATACCATGATTTGTTACAAAGCATCCACATTCAAACCTTGCTGTGGCCTCAAAGTTGCCTAAGCATCTAAAAGGACTTGCTTATTTTAATAGAAAAATTATAATTTGATCTAGCTAAAATTAGGGTTGCACATAGGTTGGATTCAAGGACTTTCAACCTACCCAACTTCCTAAAGTTGAGAAATCTTCAACCAATTCATTCTAACTTTTTCGTTAGGTTGAGACTATTTTTGTCGGGTGTAATAAAAAAATTCATTGAATTATTTAAACTCATTATTCAATAAATTATTATAATTTACACAAATGAATCTAAAACCCAAAATATTAAATAAAACTAACCTCTGAGCACGCACGTGAGTGACTCTTCTATTTTTTGGGTAAATTTTAATAATTTACATCTATTATAATTTGGAATTACTACATTTTTGAATTACAAAAAAAAACCTAGGAGTGTAATGAAAATCTGATAAGTATTATACGTTTGTGGGTGAAATAATTTTTTCATCACACCCTACGTAAAAAAAAATTTGTTGGGATCCCCATCTTCTCTTCATGATCCTAATATCTATAGGGAAGTGAGGGTCGGACTTTTATTGTGGTAGTGTACCTCATCAAATCATCTTCCATCACCACCAGTTCTAGGAACAGAGGATAGGTTTGGTTCAACTTTCCTAGTTCCTACCCCTAGATAAATCGTTCAACATTTATTGTGGCTAGTCGGTGGGTGTGTTCATTGAATGCGAAGATGACATCTGCTTTTGCTTTATAATTGTCTTTCCCTGATCCTCATTTTGCGCGATTCAGTTTTTGATTGTCTCTCGCAAAACAGAGTTGCCAGCAACATATTCATACCTCTCCTTACTAATCTTATCAACAAAACATCGTTTAAGCACTCCAAACGAAGAAGTGAACCGCACCATCTCTCAATTCACTCTGTTCAGATTGAATTTCTGTAAGGGATGAATTGCTCACCTGGGCCACAACAGCATCAGGTCTAACTTACCTAATTAAACACTCAGCATCTATAGCTGATCGCTCGGATAAATTCTGAGCAGCCAATATATAAATTACAGACTGAGTTTCGGGCTCACGAACCGCAAAAATGAAACGTTTTGTGTGTTCGGGTACCGAAAGTTTACGAACCAGTTCATCAGACAATCTCAAGTCATCATATTTCAGCAAAGAAAAAGGCCATAGATTTTGTATGTTCGAGAAAAACCCAAGTGTCATTTCACGAACATTAACACCCTCTTTGGTTACTCAAAAAAAAATCAAGAAAACCCCGGAACAAAAATTCCTGTCTTTAACGCCCTATTCTCCAAAACTGTTTGTTGGGCAAAATTGAGTGGACATTCACATTACTGCTTTTATAAGACCCAGATAAAGAACAAAACCCAACTTTAATTCTTTCAATTCCTACCTTTTTTTCTCAGCAAACAAACGGGGTATAATGAAAAAGAAAAACCCAATATAAACCCTAAACTTTCATAGTGATTAGTTGAACCCAGAAGAAAGAATCATCAATAAAAGTTGGAGATTGAGATGGAGGCACAATCTTAAAAAACAAAAATAAGATTTCGATATGATTTGGGTATTGGGTTTTGGTACCTGGTTGTTTGCGTTGAGTTGTCTTTGTCTACAATGATCTCTCTGTCGATGTCAAAAGTGCACTTGTAGAACTTGAGAAGTGCCTACTACTTTTAAAACCATATGAAATAAAAAAATACGTTGTGATGAAATAAATAAATAAATACGTGGGCTGAGTTTTGTAAATTGAACGAGTTTTAAAATTAACAAAAAAGTGATCCTATTTTGCAGGGAGTTTTTTTTTTTTTTTTTTTTTTTTGAGAAACGGCACTGTAGTGCTTTAAATTACGCAATACCAACTAAATCAGCATGGGAAGAAGACAATACATCGGATGGAACATCTTCCATCCATATTACACAATTTGTAAAATTCACTACTAACTTAGCCAAATTATGTGCAATTGTGTTGCCCTCTCTCTTAGTGTGAGAGTAGGACAATTTTGAAAAACCAGTAGATAAAGTTAAGGAGTCCTGCATCAGTAAACCAAACGGAGCTAAAACCGTGTTCTTTGATTTCAAAGCCGTCATCACTACTTGAGAGTCTCCCTCCAGTACAGCATCTGCTATACCTAACTCTCTAGCAAACTTAAGAGCTCTCCTAGCAGCCAGTGCTTCAATCTCTACCAGCCGGAGCTGTTGAGGAATCCGAGTGGCCATAGGTGCAATAACGAGACCCTTCCTGTCACGAATAATAACACCCATACAAGAGCTCTTTTCCTCGGCAAAGATGGCACCATCAAAATTAATTTTCAGCATTTCCTGGACTGGAGGTTTCCATCGTGTTCTTCTCGCCGGTCTACTCGGAGATGGTGCCATTTTCAGTGCCTTGAATTCTGCCCAATTGTCGTGAGCCCACTGTGAAATGAGGTTCAGAGGTCGATGGGCTGACTGAGTCCGTGACTGGTTTCTCTGATGCCAAATGGACCAAACGGTGAATGCGAACAGTGTCGAGTTCCTTTAATGATCAAAAATCCAAGCCATGAGCTCACTGAAACTTGAAAAGTATTGTTGGTTCCGAAAATTCCATGAGTTATTCGCACCCTAAACGCCGTCCAACATTTTGCAACTCCACACCGCATGTACAGCGTCTTCATTTTCTGCCTTGCAACGATCACAGCATTGCTCTGAAATAATTCTCCTCCGGAATAGATTGCACTTCGAAGGGAGGGAATTATGGCAAGCCCTCCAAATTAAATTTCTAACTTTATTTGGACATTCAAGAGCCCAAATCTTCTTCCAAAGCCCTTTCTCATGATCTTGCTGCACAGCCACCTGATGACCAACTTCATCTTCCTTCAAGAACCGATATCCCGTCTTGCAACTATACCTCCCATCATTCTCCAACGGCCAAAATAAAGAGTCTTCCGTATCTTTTCTAGCCAACGGAATATTCTTTATTTCTTCAGCTTCTTGTGGAGCAAAAATTCCATCTATCATCACAACGTTCCACGTTCTAGTTCCCTCATCAATTAAACAATCCACTGTGGCTTCTTCCATTGTTTCCACCATTGGGGATAGCAACTTAGTTGGGTGTTTTCGTGGCAACCAATGGTGTTGCCAGATTTTTATGGATTTTCCATTTCCTACCCTCCAACAAGCACCATCTAGGATAACATCTCGACCATGTAGTATACTCTTCCAAGCATAGAACCCCGAACTTGTTTCTTTAGCTTCTAAAAGAGAATGATTAAGAAGAACTTAGCCTTGAAAACTTTGTAGAAGAGAGTTTCCTTGTTATGCAAAAGCCGCCATACTTGTTTCGCCAAAAGGGCGTCATTAAAATGAGTCAAGTCGCGAAAACCCATACCACCCACCATTTTGGATTTAGTCAATTCACTCAACCGGATCCAATGAATTTTCCTCCTATTTCCCCTTTGCCCCCACCAAAACTTCCTTATCATCATTTCAATGTCGTCACAAAGCCCCAATGGCAATTTGAAACATCCCATCGCATAAGTAGGGATGGCTTGGATCACGGATTTGACTAAAACCTCTCTCCCGGCTTGTGAAAACAATTTTCCCTCCCATCCTTGGAGTTTTCGCCAAACTCTCTCTTTTATATAATTGAAGCTAGCCTTCCCCTTCCTACAAAGGATGGTAGCCCCAAATATTTCTCATAAGACTTCATTTCTTGAACTTGGAAGAGATTCTTTATGCTTGATTTTGCTTCATCCGTGGTGGATTTGCTAAAGAAGATTGCGGTCTTGTCTTTGTTTATTTTTTGCCCTGACCAGGACTCATATTCACCCAAAATCTTCAACACATTATTGCAATCCTCAGAAATAGACCCACAGAAAAGCAAGCTATCATCTGCAAAAAACAAGTGGGTTAGCTTAGGGCCACATTTGCACAAGGAAATGCCCTTAATGTCCCCATTCCTCGCCGAATGTTTAATAAGAGCATGAAGGCCTTCCGTACATAAAAGAAACAGGAAAGGAGAAAAGGGGTCTCCTTGTCTAATTCCTCTCTTAGGGTAGATCATCCCAGTTGGTTCACCATTCACCATGATAGAATACGACACTGTTTTCACACAACTCATCATGAGAGCGACCCATCTAGCACAAAAACCCATTTTCTCCATAAGCCTCTCCAAATACACCCACTCTACCCGATCGTAGGCTTTACTCATGTCTAACTTGATAGCCATAAACCCATGTTTTCCTGAATTATGATTCTTCATATGATGAAGGGTTTCAAATGCAACCATAATATTGTCTGAAATGAGTCTTTCTTTAGCAAAGGCAGATTAATGTTCAGAAATTAGGGAAGGTAAAAATTTCTTCAACCTATTTGCTAGGACCTTAGAGTAGATCTTATATAGGACATTGCACAGACTAATAGGGCGAAATTCAGACATATGTTCAGGATTAGCTATCTTAGGAATGAGAGTAATGAGTGTATGGTTAATGGGTTTGGGTAGGATACCTGAATTCAGCCATGAGAGAATGGCTGAGGTAACATCATGCTGCATCGTCGACCAAAAGTGTTGATAGAACAACGGTGGCATACCATCAGGACCCGGTGCTTTTAGAGGTGCCATTTGATTCAAGGCTTCCTTCACTTCTATTTCTGAAAATTCCTTCATCAAATCCTCAGTCACCATGCATGGAATTTTCTCAAGAGAATCAGCTTCAAGGATCGGATTGGAGGTGGAAAAAAGTTCTTTGTAGTATTTCTCCATCACATGCCCAATTTCCTCGTGTTCGGTCAACCAAGCTCCATTTTGGTCTCTTATACCTCTGATCAAATTCTTCCTAAATCTCTTTATAGCCCTACTGTGAAAGAAGGCTGTATTGTTGTCCCCTTTGCTTAACCACAACACCCTAAACCTTTGGCACCACATCCTTGATTCCCGGTCTTGTAACAAATTAATCTCCATTCTTATGCTCCTAACCCGGGTATTGTTCCCACTCACCATAGCCTCATTCTCGGCCAAAACAAGTAGGTTCTTTTTTATCTCTAATTCCCTTCTCACGTGCCCAAAATTGTGTTTATTCCACCATGTTAATTCTCGTTCACAGCTAGCCACTTTTTCAAGAATGGCTATGCTTGGATTTGGATCCCTTGTACTACTCCAAACTTCCTCAACCATATCCCCACAAGTTGGATCTGATAACCACATTTCTTCGAATCTGAAACATCTCTTCTTTCTAGGTTCAGGCATACCCGACAAATTGATCAGTAAAGGAGAGTGATCCGATGACATACAATTGAGGTGATGCACCCTAGTTCCTGGAAATTTTTGGAACCAAGAATTAGTAGCCATACATCAATCCAATCTTATTCTTATGGAATGCCCATCCACATAATGTTTTGCCCACGTGAATTTAGGCCCCACATATCCCAAATCCATGAATTGGCATTCATCGATCACATCACGAAAAAGCTGCATTTGATTATGATCTCTAGGCGCCCCACCCCATTTTTCCTCTTGGCGAACTATTTCATTAAAATCACCACCACAAATCCAAGGGATATTCATTCTAACCTTTAAACTTCTCAATTTGCTCCATGCTTCATTCCTCCTATGGGTTTCGGGCTCTCCATAAAAGCCAGTGAAACGCAATGCATTTTCGGTGTTCCCATTGATGATCGTATCAATAAAATACTTGTGGGAATCAACCACTTCAATGTTGATAGAATTTTTCCAAAATAATACTAATCCACCACCTCTATTCAGCCTTGGAACCACCCATTTCTTGTCAAAATTAATCTTGCTCAAAGTACGATCTAGCCTTGCTTCGTCTGCCCATGTTTCGACTATAAACACGACAAAGGGATCTTTTGCCTGTATTAAACTAACAAGCTCATTCTCTATACGTGGGTTCCCAAGCCCACGACAGTTCCATAATAATAGACTCATTGCTTTTGGCAGGGCTGATTGCCAGCCTCTGCCAATATCTTATTTTTTGTTGCACCTCCCTGTGAAACCCTTCTTTTTTTTGGTAACTCAGTTTGGTTTGTTTCCCTATCTCCACTTCTTTTTCCCCCCACTGCTTCATACATACCAATATCTTCTGTTACCCCTACTCTATTAATCCTTTCCAAACCCCTTCAGTGTACTCGTGCTTGACAAAGGAGCATGGTAACTCTGCCAAAGGTACTCTTGGAGCTGAGGACAAATTGGTTGCGTGACTTGGTGGACATGGCATGCTAGCTTCATTAATTGTATGCTGGCCCCCCAGATTTTCCTTTTCCATGTTAACACCTAGGCTAGTTGCCATAGAGTCTTTTAAGTCATATTTGTTTATTTCCTTATCTAGCTCCCCTATTACTTCTTCAAAAGTCTTCCCTGACACCTTTTCCTCAGCTGGCCCAGCCTGTTGTAGCATCATGTCATCCTTGATTCCCTCCTTTTTTGATAGCTTCTTGTCCTCTACTAGATCGGCCTGCTTTACCAACTGTTCAACACCAAAACCAGCCTGCTGTAGTTTCTTTTCCTCACCTAACCCAGCATGCTTTATTGCCTTTTTCTCCAATGCCAGCTTTAAATCATGCTTTTGGACCTCTAGAGAAACCGAATCCATGTTTCCAACGTTGGAGACTTCAAAATTTTCCTTTTCGGGCCTACCTATCTCCGATGCCTGTTTGCTTGTTCGAACCACCACCACAGGCTTGTTCTTCACCGTTTCCAGCTTTTCTTTTGCCGCCTTAGCCTTTTTTCTAGCAAAGAAATTGGGCACTTCAACTACATACTTACAGTTCGGCACAAATGGTGCTGCCTTAAGCCATGGGCCGAACTGCTTGGATTCAGCTAAGAGACTTCCTTCACTTTCAACCCAAAGATGGCAATCCTGATCATCATGCATCAAACACCCACACCAGAAGCACAGGCTTGGGAGCCTCTCATATTTGAAGTTCACCCATAGTTCCTTACCACTGTCAAGTAAGACCACTCGTCCCCTACTCAATGGTTGAGATATATCTATATTAACCCGGACTCGCATGAAGTTATCTCCCTCTGCTTCTGCTTCATCAACCCCTGTGTTCACCTTGCCGATAGCTTCACACAGCTGTTCAGCAATTCTTTTAGTCCGAAATCTGATTGGAAGATTGTGTACTTACACCCAAAAAGTCACCTTACTAAACTCCATGTCACCTACATCCATTTCCTTACTATATCGTTGCAAAACCATTAATCGTTTGTCAAAGCTCCAAGGCTCTGCCGCTATGACTTTCTCCATCTCACTCTTATCATCAAATGAAAATAGAACCACATGATCATTTTCCTTTTTGATCTTAAAGCCATTTTTCGATCTCCAGAGGGGAGTGAAAGTCTTGGCTATAGCATCTATTTTGAGAGCTCTCTTAGTCAAGAACTTAGCTGCTAAAATAAACTCCGTCTTAGCCTGTTCCTCTTTTATGCGAAAGTTTGATTCTTCACATTCCGAGAGGGTTAGGTTATTCCAATTTTTTAAGAGTTCCTCCATCTTAATCTACTATTTGTTTCCCAAAATCCCCTGAAAAAGAAACAACAAAGCCTTAAGATAAACCTGTTACCTTAAGGGACAATAATACCTTCAAGTGAATGGACACATATTCTACTCTCTAGGGGAGAATGGAAAAAAACCACTCTTCACTAGCAGAGAGAAACTGGACTGCTCAGTTTTAAAGAGGATTTTGTAGGGAGTTAGAGAATAGAAGTAAGAATTTAAATAAAGAGAAGTGCTACATCCATAACATTTTTATAGTATTTTCACAATAAATCATAAGTGATTAGTTGTTATTAGTTCAAATTTGAATTTAGCACAAAGATTACTTTTTTAACCCAACAATAAGAACCAGTAACAACCTGCCACTTACGATTTGTTGTAAAAATGTCGTAGACATATCATTTCTTTTAAATCAACGTAAAAGTAGGAGTTTATTAGAAATAATAAGGCATTTTAACGTAGAAGTATAAACTTTTAAATCAACGTAAAACTAGGAGTTTATTAAAAACAAGAAGGCATTTTAACGTAGAAGTAGAAATTTATTATTTTTGTCAATTTACTATTTTAACCTCATTTTTAAGTATTAGATAGGGGTATTTTTAACAGTAAAAAAAGCAATAACTAACTTTCTTTTACCAATTTACTATTTTAACCCCATTTTTAAGTTGTTGGTTAATTAATTTAGGGGTATTTTTGAAAGGAAAAAAAACAATAACTAAATTTTTAAATCCTTTATTATATACAGATTAAGTCTCAAGATAACAAAATAAATCAAATCAACTAGTTTAAACAAAGTTTCAAAATTAAAAATAAATCAAAC
The DNA here is from genome assembly GCA_028535165.1 of Quercus tomentella. NCBI lineage: Eukaryota > Viridiplantae > Streptophyta > Magnoliopsida > Fagales > Fagaceae > Quercus > Quercus tomentella. The sequence continues at coordinate 44,556,678 of JAPQVY010000001.1, read as the reverse complement.
TAACACATTTAAAACACATATTTTTAACCATCAATAACTTGGGTTGGGTCAAATTACTCAGGTTGATTATTTTACAAACCTGAACTAACCCAATTTATCAATCCACAAAAAACCAACATGAGGTATCAAATTCAGTTGAGTTGAGTGTTTGGATTGGTAACCCAATTTATCAATCCACAAAAACCAACATGAGATATCAAATTCAGTTGGGATATCAACATTAATGTTTTCTGGAAAATTATTCATTTTTCGAAGAGCATTTTCTAGAAAACTATCTCATTTTCTAATGTTTAGTAACGACCTTGAAAATGAACTTGAGAATGTTTTCTAGTGTTTGGTATGCAACTTTTTTTTATTTATATTTCTTGTATAATTTAAAACATGTACATACCTACATACATACATATACATACATACATACATACATACATACATACATACATACATATATATATATATATATATATATATATATAAAAATAAAAATTGACAAGGGAATACATCTTCAATAAGTACAAATAACAATAACTTTTAATTGTTTACTATTTTTACTGGTACACTAATTGTTTACTATGGTCAACCACAAGTTTTCAATATTACTCTAAATTATGTATTTACGTAATGTATCTGCATAATATATCTGCCAACAAAAATAATTCCCCTAAATAATTATCATTTATTATATAACAATATTATTAATTTACTGTAAATATTGTCCTATGTAAAAGCAATTTAGAGCCATAGAGGCACTATATTTAAAATTTTCGTCTTTTACTTCATTCATTCTTTCTTCTTCTTATTCTTTTTTTTTTTTTTCTTTTTTTTGCACTTTTATGTGCAAAAAAGAAGTAACTTCTGCTTGGAATCCATCAAACCGAAAATTTCTTAGAGAAAAAATAAAATCAAGCTTGAAATTCAAAGCAAAGAATTGGGATTTTGGTATAGAGGAATGAAATAATTATCGCTGCAAATCTGTTCTCCTTGCCAGGCCGATAAACTAAATGATGAAATGTTGGATTTGGAAGAAAGAGTTTTCCAATATCCTTCAACCTAAGCCTAGAGGTGGCAGTGACAAATAAAGCTTCAACCTCCCACGCTCATGGTTGAACTTGAGCCTACCAGCCATGAAAATATGAAATAGTAAAGAACAAGAGCATCCCCATCAGCTCATGTAAAGTCTTCTAAAATAGAAAAAGGTACAAGTTTTACACATTTTGAGCAAAAAAACACCCACATCAGTGGGTGTAAAGATGTGTAAAAATGTGTATATATTTTCATGAGCTACAGTAACCGTGTATATTTACACGGTTACTGTAGCTCGTTTATCCCTTAATTTATTATTTGTTTCTCTCTCCTCACCTCACTCTCTCCTTTTCAGCTTTTACTCTCACCTCTCTCTCTCCGGTCCCTCAGTCCCTCAGTCCAACCTCCTCCATTCCCTAAGAGCGAAGCCTTCCTCAGGCTCCATCTCCATCGGAGGGGGCGAAATCAAACTGTCTGATCCAGGAAGAGGTGTCGTTGTTGTTGTGATTGTTGTTGTGGAAGATCAGTGAATCAGTGGCCGAGTCCTTGAGTGGGTCAGAGTTGGCGATTTGGTAAACGGAGAACATGGCGTCCTCTTTGTCGGCGTCGACTTCGGCTTAAATGGGTCTGATCAACCTTCGCTCCGATCAACCTTGGGTTTCGGCTTGAATGGCTCTGGGTTTCGACTTGATCTGGGCTCCGATCAACCATGAGAATGAGAAATAAAAAAATCACAAAGCTTGGGTCTGAGAGATCTGGGTTTTGGCTTGATGGTGGCTGGGTGATGATGACGGTGGTTGGGTCTGTGAGAGAGAGAGAGAGGCAGTGAGAGAGAGAGAGGCCATGAGTGAGAAAATAATAAAAAATGTAAAAGAATGAATATTTTATTGAATAAATGTGTAGAATAGATCAACTGATGTAGGTGTTTTGTAAAAGTGGAAGTGTAAAATAGAAAAAGTAGGTTTTTTCTTGCAAAATAGACAGAAAATTTGGACAAACTGATGTGGTTGCTCTAAAAGCACATCAACCACTGCTTGCGTCACTCTTTAAGTGATATTCAATATTGAAGAGCGCTTGTCTGGAGGTACTTCAAAAAGGAAAACTGTTTCAACAGGAAAAGTTACTGCTAGGTCAATGTTTGATGGAAAAATTGTTTCTATTGGGTTTAAATGGTTTTTTTAAGGGGTCAGGCTTAGGTTCAGTGTCCCGTAATATTAGACCCGTTCAGATGATGACATGTGTCCACTTTTAGACACGTGTCACCATCTGACCGGGTCCAATGCACTAGATGCACTGAACCTAAATCAAGTATTTTTTTTAAGAAACTAGTCTTCTTGGCTCTTCTTTTACCACATCTTGATTGGTTGTGGGAATAATGATGTCCATGAAGAGAGGTCATATAGCCTTTTAAGATCAACAAGATGATTGGCTGTGTGTAATTGTTATATTTAAGTTATATAGTGGTGGAAGATCTAAAATGTAGGGCTAGAGATTTGTGAAGATATGGGTGAGAAAAGCATGACTAGTGGGTTTTAAAGAGTGGGTCCTCACTCCTCACTGATGGGTCAAAGAAGGCTATGTTTAATGTTGTAAACAACTACACAATATTCACGATTCATGGAACCTAAAATGAAGGCATGAGATTTTCGTTTCTTTTTATGCATTTGCAGCCACTAAAGAACTTGTTTATACTTCTCTTTCACACACTCACACACACCGTTGGTTTGAGATATTTATTTGATTTAAATATTTTCTTTTTAAACAACAATATTATAACACACTTATTTTCATTTTCAATTTTACAACTGGTTGAAGTATTCGATTGTAAATGATAAAGAAAAAACATTAGGTCTATGTAAAAAAAAGTGAGCAGAAAATTCACCGCATTCAACTACTTCAACATAATATTAAAGGGAAATGCTAACGAGTGCCCTTAAGGCACTGGTTAATAATCCATTTAAAGAAAGTTTTTATAGGAAATGAAAAAAATGTAATTAATAGTTTGATAGCTTTTTTCATTTCCCATAAAAGTGGTATCAAAATTTTTCTAAAATGGATTATTAACAAATACCCTATGGGCACTCGTTAACATTACCCAATATTAAATTGAGTGTATACTTAAACATATTGTTTAAAAAATAAGTTCAATAAAAATACAATTATAAAGTAGAGTTTTATACCCTAAACAAATAGCCTGAATAAGCTGCAAAGTGCAAACCAAAGAGAGAGAGAGAGAGAGAGAGGTACTTGATTGATTCAAATGTCGTTTTGTCAAGATATGTTTAGAGTCATAGGCTCATAGCTATATCCATAAATCAAGGTATAATAATGATTACTAAGGCCAAAAAGGGTATCGTACACAACTATATGGCCCTCTTTTCTGTCATATTTTTTTGTTACTTTATGTATTAATTGTTTGAGGCATATAGGTATAGGCATAGCCATATAGCAGCCAACGTTTGTTATGATTATTATTATTATTATTTGAATTGATTCTCACACACTCTATTAGTGTACATAGCACGTAATCATCATTCATTTCACATTTTAAGTGTAGCTATTATTACAAAATATGAACATGTTGCCAGAGATAAATGTTGTGTGTGCAGGAGAGCATGAAACATTTTCCCCTTTATTATTATTATTATTATTTTTTTTTTTGGTCTGGGTGATACTAAAAAAAAAAAGGTACATAATCTAAGTTGTTCTATGTTGGAGTCCGGGCTCTTATCTTAGGCCCATCGTATCTTAATTGGTTTGTCAGAAAGCCCAGGCCCAACGAAGCTGCCTACTACAAATCAGCCCAACGCTTTAAACAACCAAGCCCAACGTTATCTACGGCCTATCGTATATAAGCAAATAAGTTAACAGCGAATAAGTTTAGACAAACACTTTTTTTTTTATAAGTTTAGACAAACACTACTCATGCGTTTGGACTTGGTTCTTTTGTTGAAAGCATTTTAAAGCATAAATAATTGTTATTTTTGTTTCACATAGATTATCAAATAATCTTTTTCTTCGGCTTTGCTTGGACAACCCAATTTCATCAGATTACTCTTATTCTTATTATATTAACAAAAAGTTAGCTTATTTGTTTAAAGTTACTTTTAATCTCATCTCATCTTCAAGTAAATAAGTTAATAGCAAATAAGTGTAGTCAAACACACTAGTAGCATTTGAATGTAGCTTTTTTTTTGGTTGAAAGTTGCTCAAAATTATACATAAACAAAGAAATAAAAAGTTAAAAGAAAAACTTGTTTATGACAGGAGGTTTTGCAACTTCCCAGAGTGACAAACAATACCTTTGTTTCGAGTTGTTTATCAAAACATCTTTTGTTTCATTTCATTGACCAACCCAATTGCTTTTTATATTAACAAAAGAGTGATACTAGAAATATTATAAATTTTACTACATAATAATCTTTATAAATTGATGTGTCATGAATAAATTAATCATATTTATTACCATATAATTTTGTAAATTTTATATAGTAAAATTTGTAGTATATTTAGCATTTTTCTTAACAAAAATATCATACCCCCAAGAAAATTTTATGTAAATTGGCCTAGAAGAAAGAAGAAAAATACATAAAGGTTGAATCATAAATTCATAATAATTCATGGCATGAAAATTTTTTATGCCATTCCTTGTTAGGTAGACTTTGAAGCATACGTTAGTAAGTTTTATTTACTCATGATCTCTTTTCATTTTTGGGTAAATCGGGATAATTTTATTTATAAGGCACAAAAGAAAGACTAAGACGAATCTGTTCATTAGTATCAACAAGAACCCAAACAAGGATAGAGTTGATAAGCTGAGATCCCCAAGTCATACAAAAAGTGGCCAAGAAATGGGGTTGTCCATTAATGGATCTAGTGCAAATAATAGCAAACGATACATTAACAAAAAGGAGCTTTTGGAATGTATTTAAGAGACGATGATTCTATCATTCATTTACATATATCTCTATACTCATCTCTTTCATTTACTTTTTTTTAAAATATATATCCCAATTAAGTTATACTTAGGTAGCAAAAAAAAAAACACTTAAAAAGTATTTAATTAGGCTTCAAGATTTTGACAAGAGAAAGAAAAAATATTTGGGGAGAGAATGTAAAAGAAGCTTGTCTACGTTCTCACTTCTCATACAACACGTGAAAAAATGTCAATATGTTGTCACCGCTCAATCTTCCACGTTGTGAAATAGTATAAAAAAATAAAATAATAAAATAAAATAAAATAATAAAATAAAATAACCGAATAAGAAAGAATTAAAAAACAAAATAGAAGGAAAAGAAAGTAGACAAGGTCAAAATTCTAAAGCTCCTACGTTGTTCAATTGGGTCAACTGCTTGAACTGAGAATCAGTGGGCGACTCCTTAATTTGTACAATTTACACTTTCTGGAACGTTCAAAGTTCAATGAAAGGTCCAAGAGAGAGTTTCCCATACGTTTATTTTTATGTCCACAGGAATAAAATAAAATCCTTAGCTTGACAATGACAAGGATAATTTTTGTCAAAATATTTTCTTTCCAGACCAATTTGCTGTTTGCAACTAATTCCCCTGAAAATTAACAAAGAAAGTAAAATAAAGGAGGAAAAAATGTACTTTAAACAAATGAAATGACATTTGCTAAGAGTCTTGTAGTTCAATTGGTTTCTCTTAACATTTATAACAGAGACATTTGGTGTTCAATTTTTATAAAAAAATAAATAAAAATTTAAAGAACATTTATTGGTCTTTCACAAGCGAGGCGTGAAATACCATTACAAGGAAAGGGAAACAAATAGATAAGTCTTGGGTGGATGCATATTAGTAAGGAAAAGAGGCAAATCAAGCACACTTTGAAATGTTTTTTAACTCCTCTTTATGGATGTTATTTGTTATTTAAATTTAGACTCTTTTATTTATTTTTATTTTTTTTAATTGATAGTTGGAGAGGGAGATTTAAACTCTAGACATTTTCATTTGAAACATCAAAATATATCGAGGTAAAAAACAATTAGATGTCAGTCGTTATTTAAAGTTATACTATTTTTAACTCTTCTTATGGATATTATTTATTATTTCAATTCAAACCATGACGAATGCCGAATGGTATGTTAACACCGTTTATCTTGGTACTTTTTAACGACTTAATTTTAATAAAAGTTTTTCTTTGACAAACTAAAAAAGATTTTAAAATGAAAAGAAGAGAAAAAGAAAGGGTAAGTAACCTTTGTCTAAAGACCCTATCAGACAAGGTGGTTTTTTTTCCAATTGATACACGCTTTGTCACCCGCTTTAGTGATGTTGATAACTATTTTTCTTTCCCATAAAAATCTAACCCATAGTCAATCTTTGCATTATTTCTAAAACAAACACCAATTCATGGAAAGCATACTCCCAATTCTCTTTTTTGTTTATAGAAACAAAATTATTGTTTGATACATTGGTAGTGGTGATGATATATATAGATAGAAAGTATAAAAGATAAATGGGAGTATGACTGAATCTCCAAAAACTTGTCTACACTCAAGTTTGTGCCATTGTGATACGAAGCTCTAGACCAATATATAATGGCTAATAAACACCTTTCTTGTTTCACCTCCCATTTTGGAGTTATTATGGGCTCCTCATTACTCATTAGGAGCTTGTGCGTTGCAATTTTCATGACTCCATCTCATAAAGTCACGCTCTAACTCTAACAAAAAACATACAAAAGCCATGTTTTTGACTTATTATTAAATTTTAATGATAGCATTAGCTTAATGCTATATACATATCTGTGTGTATTGGGTTATTAACATTACTTTCTAGAGAGGATTTCTTTTTTCTTTTCTTTTTTTGTGAAAGAGAGATGAATTTTTTGAGCCCATGGCCCTCAATTTATTACAAAACAAATTTAATTTTTGTGTTTTGTCGAACCGTGCGCTTTGTTATTCTACCTCAAAACCAATTGATAATGATAAAAACACACTTAAATTTTTTATGGTATTCGACATCACAACCCACATACCTATTTTTAAAGTTATTTGAGTTTCATTTATATTTTATTTCATTAATAATAATTAAAATATCAAGTAAAGTAGCTTCTTTTTTTTCTTTTTTTTTATAAAGAAGATTCCTAGGCTAATACTTGACAGAGCTCTAGCCTCTAGGTGACATTTAACCTACGAAATCCACCAAACATACTTATATCATCCTAAACTTTATAGACACATAAAAAACAAAAAACTTAAGGGCCCGTGTGGTAAGAGATTTCTAGTAACGTTGTTTGTATTTTTTGAAAATTTACGTAGGTGTAAAAGTGTATGAAAATACGTGTAATATTGTTTAATTACTGAAAACTGTTGTTTAAATGACAGCAACATACGGGTCCTAAAGTTGTCTTCAAAATTTTCCAAAAATAATAAGAACTAAGAACTTCAAACTAATGGTTCCTATAATCTATTAATTGCCTAATGTTTTGGTACTTTAAACTGCATTTGAATTTCAAAGATAGCAAAGCAACATCAAATTTTCGCCTTAAACATTTTCTTCTTTTTTTGCTTTCTCCCCTTCTCTTGCATTCATTTCAACATCCAAATTATTTGGCCAAAAAATTCAAAGGAACTGTGTTGTTGGCTGATAAATACTAGTGTCTAATTAAACCAAAATAAAACTAATTGCCTTAATATTATTCTTAACATATGTTTTGGCTAGTTTGCTTGGATGAGATCTCCACTCGATTTTTATAATCTCAACGAGAGTAGATAGAAAGAGATATCCATTTTTTACTCCTTTATCCTCATGCATAATTATGATGCGTGATGCATCAACGTATTCAAGTCAAAATTTAAAATAAATTTAAAATTTTTTTTTTTTGTTAAAAGTCATCACTAGATTAATATATTAATTTTTGTGTTTATTGTATTTTTTATGTTCATGATAATAGCTTGACTTAGCCAATAAGAAAACAAAAAATGAGACAAAGAGAGTTGGCTGCACCACCTTCACATGTAGGATGCCCAAGGCTTAAGTTTGTTTTCGTTTTTGTTCTTGCTTTAACTTGAATTTAGAGAGGGTTAAGAAAATCAAATTGGATTTCCAATTCTTTCTAGGATGGAATAAATTTAAATAAACGGTCAAATCATGCAAAAACCTTTCTTTTATCAATATTCAAGACCTTCTACTTTGTTTCTCAAAAAAAAAAAAAAAAAGACCTTCTACTTTGATAATCTGATTAAGTACTAACTATCCTAAAAATTTAAACTATTAAAAATTAGTGGATTTAATCATTTAATCTAAACATATACAATTCTCACGTTCATATAAACAAATGATTATAAGTTATACCTATACCATTAGTTGCAATTTGACCCTTTCTTAATTAATATGATATAAGAATTTCAAATCATGGCCGGTGGTTTAGATGTCATGTGACTCAATTTTTTGCAATAAACTTATGGAACACATTCAATTGCTTAACTATCCTTAAAAATCAAATAGAAAAAAAAAAAAAAATATATATATATATATATATATATATGAGAAACTATAATGAAAAATACTAAGTTCACAAAACTCTCACAACAATTCTATTACTAATTGTTACTAGCAAGTAAAAAATTGATTTTAATGGTGTATTCGATTAAAATCAATAACAACTTACATTGTGTACGTGAGTACATCACACTTCTTATAAGTCTTTACTCTATACCCCAGCAACAACAATACATTTTCTCTGTTAATTACACAATTTTACTACTATTAGTATTTTTTTCTTTTTTCTTTTTTGATGAAAACTACTAGTAGTATTTATGAGTTTGTAATAAACCAACCCAACATGAAAGTCCTACCTAACCTAACTTTTATTTTATGGCTTAAAAAAACCCAAATGCACCCGAGTTAGCTAAGTGACTCAGTTGGAACCCTCACGTGTATTTATTTAAAGCTGAGATTTCCTTACAAGGAATTTGAGCTAGGGCAAACAACAATATAAGTTAAAAAAAAAAAAAAAGTTTTCCAAATGATCATTTCCCCAATAAATAATTCATTAAAAAATAAAATAAAATCAATTTCCATCCCAATAATAATATCTTATTTATAACGACTTATTAATAAAGAAAAGTCTCAAAGGGGGTAGTTTGGTAATTCAAGAAAATAAAATCCAATTCAAAACAAGATCGTTATCGTGACGCGCTATGGGCGCGTGGGAAATTCTCCGAAAACAACTTCCCTGCGCCTATATTAGCTTCGTTGTAGCAAACAATACGATGTGACACTCACACCAAACAAAACGTCCTAGCATTTGTTCATTCCTAAACAATAAATGTACTTCGTACTTACACAAAATTTTTAACAATTATCACAAAATTAATGATATTTTGATGTATCGGGATTGGTAGGTAATAAAACCGGTAGCTTAGAAGGTTATGAAAGTAATGTTTTTTGTTCCAATCAAACTAATTCGTAGAGAAAACAAAACAAAAACAAAAATTCAAACTTTTTCCTACCTTATACTTAGAATATTAACATTAGGAAAACAAAAACAAAAGAAATTTACAATTTAGTACTAAATGTCTGTTTGGTATCATGTAATTTTTCGATAACCTATTTGTTAAGTATGAGACAAATTGGTTAATGTGTGAAAAAAAATTAGCTATTTAAAAAAAAAGTTTTGTTTAATTAAAAAATTAAGACAAAATAAAAAAGTTTTTCTTTCAAACAAACATTAAAGTGTCAAGATTAATGCAACATTATTTTCATATTAACTTATTATCGATATCACTTTTATTAAAACAATGTAAGGGACAATTTTTTTTTCTTAAGCTGTTAAATTATGATCAAAAGTAACTGTCATATAAATCCACCACATGCAACTACTAGTTTTTATGCACTTATGTTTTTATTATGCATATGACAATAATTATGGAAAATTTTATGTCATTTAATGCTTCAATAGTTCTAGTTAGCATAGTTGTCAAAACGTGAATCGTATCGTGAATCGATTTTTAATTTTTTCGTATCATGTATCGTATCGTATCGTGTATCATAAGATACACAAACACTTAATAAAATTTATAAAAAATTATAAATATACATATATAAATGATATATTCATTATAAATTTTGAATATATTCAACTAATGACTAATTTATTCATCACTTATGTAATAATATTTAACAAGCTAATTAAATAAATCAAACTAATATGTGTTCATAACATACACATTTCAAATTACTTAAATTCAAAAGTGATAATATATTACAAATGACCCAAAAATAATAATTTGTTTTCATCATATTCATCAAATTGCCTAATCAACCCCATCTAAGTCAACTCTATCATCATGTTTATAATTTTGCAAATTTATTTCTTTATTAAAATTTTCTTCATCGTCATTCGTTATTAACATTTACTATCTCTTCTTGTTATTTTTATTTTAATAATTTTATTTATATTTTTTTTTTTGGCATTCTAGTTTTTTGGACTTATAACAATAACAATAAAAATTAAAAAAAAAAATTAAATATTAAAGTGAAAGGTAAGTATGTACTGTGTAGTCCAATTGCAGGAGAGAGGGGAAAAAAACTTAAGAATATGTTATTTTAGTAGGCTAAATTAAGTAAACTAATAATTTTGTGTTAAAAACAAGTTTAATAACTTGTTAGATTCAAATAAAAGTACAAATTTCAACAAAAAATCTCATTTTAAAGCATTTGTCTATGTATCATACGATACGATACAATTCATACGATATGCACACTGTATCATACGATTCATGAGCACTTACAATACGTCGATACGATACGGAACTTTTTACACACGATACGATACTGACAACTATGCTAGTTAGGCAAAAGTATTGGAGAAATATTATATCCATAACATTTTAGCAACAAATTTTAAGTTGTGGATTATTACTAGTTGTTACTAATAAGCCAAAAAATAATTTAAGTATTGTGTTTAAATTAAAACCAATAACAATTTATCACTTTGAATTTATTTTAAAAGTATTGTAGAAATATTGTGGACACTTCTATTATTAAAATAACATGTTATGAATGAATATAATAAAGAATCTTGTTAACTGGTACTCTTAAAGTATGTTAATAGACTATTTTAGAAAAAAAAAAATTAATACCATTATTTTTTTTCTTTTTTCATAAAAAATTATAAAATTATTTCTTAAATCAAACTTTTCCCCATAATCAGAGTGAGGTGCACGTAAAAATGATGATGGGAATGTCAGTTTTCCCAAACGAGAAGAACAAATTCTTCAATTATTGTAATAACTACGAAATAGTTTTATTTTGTTAAAAGGCTAAATTGCAAAGTACACCCCTAACGTTTGGGGGTGATTGGATTTTACACCCCAACGTTTCAGAACTTTGATTTGACACCCTAACGTTTGGTTCCGTTAGCAAATCACATCCCCGGTTAGATTTTGCTGTCAACTGCCAACTCATCTTGCTGATGTGTTTTTTTTTTTTGCCAAATAAGCTCAAAATGACACAGTTGCAATGGAGATGATGTGAGGACTTGGCACCTGCTAAACGCACCGTATTGCCCAAAGAAAAAACAAACAGAAACTCCCTAAATCCTAAATCTAAACACACGAATGGCGAACCATCTCTGAGCTCTCTAACCCACGAACCTCCCTTAGCTCAGCAATCCATGAAACCCAACCCTCCCTTCCTAACCCTTATGAACCCAGACCACCAATGGCTCTGACCGCATGAACCCAACCCTCCCTTCCTAACCCTTATGAACCCAGACCACCATCGGCTCTGACCGCATGAACCCAACCCTCCCTTCCTAACCCTTATGAACCCAGACCACCCATCGGCTCTGCAACCGGCTCCTTGCATCGTGAACCCAGACGGAGTAAGTTCATCGATGGCTCCAGGTCAGCTCCAAGGCGGTAGCAGCGGCGGCGACGGGTACAGCCAAAAATTCTCTATGGCTCTCTTTCTCTCTCTCTCTTTTTGGATTTTTGTTTCCATTGCTGGATTGGAAGTTTGGGTTTTTTTTGTTGGGTTTGCTGGAGCTTTTGTTGTTTGGGTTTGTTGAGGTTTTTGTTCCATTTTTTTTGTTTGGGATTTCGTTGTTGGATGCACAGAGTGATTGGGTTTTTTTTTTTTTTTGCTAAACTTCAAGAGTCAGCTCTATCTTATGTTTCACAAGCCAAAACTTAAAATGCAACCTTTTATGGAATTAAGAAAATGATATTCTGGCACCAGACATGTTTCTTTCACCAGGAGAGAGTAGAAAGTATCACGCGAGACATGTTATATTGAGGACTATGAACACAGAAACCACACTAACAGCTAGTAAGAGTGATTAAACAAGTTTGAGAACATTCTGGAACACTCTACTGAATTGTTTGAGAAAGCAATTGCCACAGATTTAATGTCACAGGGGGGAAGTCTGCCTTACAAACCTCTAGTAACTCTAATGGCAGACTATCCTTAAGGAAAAACATAGAGCAGGGGTCCTAAGAGCTATCTTGGCAGCATAGTGAGCTGCAGAGTTACACAGACTCTTCTAACCCAAACAAAGGAAACAGAAAAAAAGGCCCTACTTAAAGCAAGAATATCACAAACAAAGTTGCTAATGACCCAATTAGGCTGGAGATTGGGTTACTTGAAAGTGAAACTGGATACTTTATTGATATATACTGTATTGATACTTGAAACCGGTTACTTTATTACTTGAAACTGGATGCACAGAATTTTGTCAATGGTTTATGATATATTTGGTTGTGTTTTGTATGAAACTGTTTACTTTATTGATATTTAATTTTGGTGGGTCAACCTGTGATGATGAGTTGTGTGTATTGAATGGTGTAAAATAATGCATATATTTACTTGGTAAATTGACTAAGTGGAATGATTGTGGTCCAATTGAGTGGTCCATGTGTTCTACTTTATAGCTCTTGTCCTCACATGTATGTGAATTATATTTTAATAATTTATTAATTAAATGTAATATTTTAGTAATGCATTTATATGTGTGTGCAGGGCTTTGAATATGGATCAAACATTTGATATGTCAATACATCATGGAGGGGTATTCATTACACATAGTGATACATATGTTGAATATGCTAGAGGAATTGAATCAAGGGTCTCAGATGTTGATCCTGACACTTTTGCTGTTTTTGATATGCCTAAGTATGCCAAAGATCTTGGTATTACGAATGTAGCAGAATTTTTTTACCGAATTCCTCATATGGAACTTCATAATGGCCTATTTCCATTGAAAAAAGATGATGATGTTAGGGTTTTACGTGACTGGTTAGAATTTGCACCTGAAAGGTTGATACACATATATGTGGAGCATGTAGTTGATGAGGATCAAGGTAATGAAGGTGATGATGAGCATGAGTTTCATAAAGAAGTTGATGAGGGAGTTGGAGTAGATGACAATTTTTTTGATGAGGACTATGCTGATTTGGTAGGTGACAGTGAATTTGATAGATATGAAAGACCATCCTCCCCCATTGACCCATCCACTTACATTGCTCCATCCATTCACATTGTCCAAACCACTGCCTATGACCAATCGAACGTAAACCCTAATAAGCAGAACACATCAAATTGGGTACCCACTTGCTTTAGTGATGAGGAGCATAATATAAAAAGTGGGGAAAGTGATTATGGGCACTCTGATGTTTTGTGCACACCTGTCAACTCTGAGGATGATGAAGAGCATCCCAAGTATATTGAATTTAGAGCTGAGGTGGATATGCCCGACCCCGTTTTTGAGAAAGGGATGTTGTTTAGTGACCACAAGGAGTTTAAGAAGGCTGTGCAGTCTTATAGAATCAAGCATGGATATCCATTGTTAATTGTTAAGAATGAGTCTCGCAAGGTGAGTTACAAATGTGAGAATTGTGAGTGGTATATTTATGCTTCATGGGACCGTGAAGAAAACTCTTTGCTTGTGAAAACCTATCGGGAAAAACATACATGTTCTCGGGCCTTTCATAGTAGGATGGTTTCTGCAAGGTGGATTGCAGTTGCATGGTTAGAGGTGTTTAGAGGAAGACCTAATATCAAAAGTGCTGAAATAAAGGAAGGTATAAAAAATCAGTTTCAAGTAGACATTTCCCTAGACAAAGCCTTTAGGGCTAGGCAGATTGCATTGGAAATGCTTAAAGGAAGGTTTGCCTATCAGTTTGAAAGAGCTAGAGATTATTGTGAAGAGTTAAGGGTTTCTAATCCAGGCACTACAGCCAAAATTAATCTACACACACCCACACTGCACTTCAAGAGAATGTATGTGTGCCTAGCTGCTTGTAGAACCAGATTTCTGGAGGAATGTAGGCCAATTATTAGTCTTGACGCTTGTCATTTAAGAGGGTTTTTGAAGGGGCAACTATTGGCAGCTGTTGGGATTGATGGGAATGATGGGATGTACCCAATAGCATTTGCTGTTTGTGAGGGTGAGACCAAGGACAGTTGGTCATGGTTTCTAGAGTTGTTGTTAGCTGATATTGGTCCTGTAAGGGAACGTGGCTGGACCTTTACTTCTGACCAACAGAAGGTATGTGTTTCTTTTTTGTGTAAGTTTAATGTTGCATTCATTGTTTAAATTTAAATTTAGTGTTCAAATTATTTAATATCTACGTAATAACCTTTTTTTTTTTTTTTTTTTTAATGTAGGGCTTACTTCCTGCTCTTGCAACAGTTGCTCCTGAAGCACATACAAGGTTTTGTGTTAGGCATTTATATGCCAACTTCAAGAAGGAGCACAAGGGTAAACTATTGAAGGATTTAATGTGGGCAGCAGCAAGAGAGACCACTAGATCTGGGTTTGAGGCAAAGATGGAGATGATGAGAAATGTAGATGTCAATGCTTATGGGCATTTGATGGGTATTGACTGTGCACATTGGAGTAGACATGCTTTTAGTACTTGGCCTAAGTGTGACATGTTATTGAACAACCTTTGTGAGTCATTTAATTCCAAGATAATCGATGCTAGAGATAAGTCCATATTGACTATGTGTGAGATGATTAGGAGGTATCTTATGAAAAGGATCCCAAGAAATAGGGATACAATGTTGAAGAAGTCTGGCCCAATTTGTCCTAGGATTCAAGATAAATTAGAAGTTAACAAGGAAGCAACTAGGGATTGCACATCCACATGGTCTGGTGGATCAAAGTTTGAAGTGCATTGTAGGGGAAAGCAGTTTGTAGTTGATCTGGATAAGCATACATGTGCTTGCTATAGATGGGATTTAACAGGCATCCCTTGTAAGCATGCGGTTTCAGCAATTGCTTACAAGAAAGAAAAGGCAGAAAATTATGTGCATCACTACTACAAGGTTGAGACTTACCTTAGAACTTACTCACATCTTATCCAGCCTACCAATGGTGAGGAGTTTTGGTCAAAGGAAGCCAGTGATAAGATTCTACCTCCGAAGATGCTAGTACAGCCTGGAAGACCAAAAGAGAACAAGAGGAAGAAAGCTGCCGATGAGGCACGAAGGATTTCACATAAGTTGAAAAAGTCATCTGCCGCTCAAAAATGTACCAATTGTGGACAATTAGGTCACAACAAAAGAGGATGCAAAGTACCCCCCAAATCTAATGATGCAAGTGAGGGCCAGACTGAGCAGAGACAAGGGGCAACATCTACTGTAGAGAGACAAAATCATGTATACATACATGCTTACTGCTAACTAAGTTTTGGTATATGCTCCTTATTATAGTTGCTAATTGCAATTTTTTTGAGCTTGTTGTAGATTAGGAGAACAGGAGGCAATCATGTGTTTATGGACTTAAGAGTGGAAGAGGATTGTCGCCCATCAAGTGTTGCTGGAAGCCAATCAACTATAGTACTTTCCATACTATATTATATACATTGTGCTTATTATTTGCAAATTGCCAATATTTGGTCATTTAGTTTGTTGTGCATGCATACTTACCATGTTTCTATTTTTAAAGGTCTCAACCCAAACAAGTGTTGCTGGAAGCAATGGAGTTGGTAGATCTAGAAAAGGTGCTGGAGCTGGTGCTGGTGCTGGAAAAGGAAGAGCTGGAAGTGGAGCTGGAAAAGGTTAAGGAGCAACAACAAAAGTAGTTTGTAGGACCATTAATTGTTAGGAGTATTAATGGTTAGTGGTTTGATAAGAATTTTGATACTGCCAAGGAGATGAACACATTAATTGTTATGTAGCTAGTTTTTTTGTGATAAAAAGATTTGGTTTTTTAAGTTCTTCATCATAGCTAGCACTAGCACAAAAGGCAGAGCATAGTTTTCATTAAAAGAAGGTTCTTTTAATTTCCATTGGCTTAAAATTTATTCATCCATTCAATCTACACTGTTAAGTCCATCAAATTGTCGTTTTGAAAATTTAAAAAAAAAAAAAAAAAAAAAAAAACTAAAACTAAATCTATGGGTGAATCAAGATAAAAGGAAAATGGGTGAATTTGGATGTTGCTTTTTGTTGAAAGTTAGTCAAAAGATAATTATATATAAAGGGTTTTAAAAAGATTGTACATAAATAAATAAGCTAAAAAAAGCCAAAAAGTTGAAAGACAAAATATTACTAAACATACAGTACATTGAAAACATATAAAAGTTAAATGGTGTAATTTATAAATTATTTTTCAATGGTTATACATGTATACATATATATATACAAACATATATACATATATCAATATCATATATGAGAAATGAGAAATGATTTATTAATAAATAACCAGTATCATCCTAAATTTGTGTTACATTTGTGGGACTATTAATTTGCAAATGAAAATGCTGAGTTTTGACAATAAGCTCATAAGTCATAACCACTGTAACAAATTAAAGTACAATATCAAGGGCTTATGAGCTGCTAAATTGATCAGCTCCTTCAGTTTATCCTACTTGTCTTGTTTAAAAGAAGAAACAAATCAAAGCATGAAAACGATCAATGAATTGATTTATTTATTTCTCTCACTTCCTTTTCCTTTTTTGGGGTTTTTCTTTTGCTTTGCTCGCCACATTTATGAGGTGTGGAGAAAAATCACTTTCTCACATCAAGGGTAATCAGCTTTTTCATGAACAGCTTTCCTGGTAGAAAAAAATAAAAGTCTTTGGGGAGAACTCCAATAATACAGTGGATATTTTGTACATCAGAGCAGTCACGAGGGGAACTCTTCCACAGATCTGAGAGAACTAGCTACCAAATTTGGCGAAAATAGTTTTTGAACCTTAAAGTGAGAGGTGTATCAAAACAGTGAGGAAAAAGGGATGCTTATAATGCTGAACTAGTTAGGATTAAGCTGCACTTTAAGGCTCTAATTTGTACACTTCAAAAATATGCAATGAACGTGAGTGACAGTTGCTTAAAATACAATGAAATCAATATGAGAAGGGAAAAACTTGCTTATAATTTCTGAAGTTAACAATAATAATACAACAAAATCAAAGCTTCAATTCACTTCAATTCCAAGAATATTATGTATACCTAAACACCACATTCAATTCAATTCACTTCAATTCACTTCTCTGCTCTTTCTTTTTCCCATAGTGCTCTTTCTTTTTCCTTAACCTCAAGTAAGAAAATTACTTCTCCTCAAATTTCATCTTCAGCATTTTGATAGGCACTGGCTTTTGCTTCTGCATTAGAAATTGCTGCCCATTTGAAATTGCTGTCCATTTGAACAAAAAATTATCATTCTTTTGCAATGAAAATAGACTTCAAAATTGACTGCAAATACAGATACATATAAGATAGTATAATTCAGCCCCTATTCTCTCAGTGATCCATCAAACATAATGGGATCCCAATACATGGGAAAAAACAGTATCAAAGTGCTACAAAACCCATAAACACACTCAAAGTTCCAATAGCAAAGTAAATCAGTTTAAATCACACACATAGAGAGTTCTAGCAACAAATCCATCACCAAAAAAAAAATTAACAAAAACCCCAAACATTCTGTGCATCCAGCAACGAAATCCCAAACAAAAAAAATGGAACAAAAGCCTCAACAAACCCAAACAACAAAAGCTCCAGCAAACCCAACAAAAAAAACCCAAACTTCCAATCCAGCAATGGAAACAAAAATCCAAAAAGAGAGAGAGAGAAAGAGAGCCATAGAGAATTTCTGGCTGTACCCGTCGCCGCCGCTGCTACCGCCTTGGAGCTGACCTGGAGCCATCGATGAACTTACTCCGTCTGGGTTCACGATGCAAGGAGCCGGTTGCAGAGCCGATGGGTGGTCTGGGTTCATAAGGGTTAGGAAGGGAGGGTTGGGTTCATGCGGTCAGAGCCGATGGTGGTCTGGGTTCATAAGGGTTAGGAAGGGAGGGTTGGGTTCATGCGGTCAGAGCCATTGGTGGTCTGGGTTCATAAGGGTTAGGAAGGGAGGGTTGGGTTTCATGGATTGCTGAGCTAAGGGAGGTTCGTGGGTTAGAGAGCTCAGAGATGGTTCGCCGTTCGTGTGTTTAGATTTAGGATTTAGGGAGTTTCTGTTTGTTTTTTCTTTGGGCAATACGGTGCGTTTAGCAGGTGCCAAGTCCTCACATCATCTCCATTGCAACTGTGTCATTTTGAGCTTATTTGGCAAAAAAAAAAAAACACATCAGCAAGATGAGTTGGCAGTTGACAGCAAAATCTAACCGGGGGTGTGATTTGCTAACGGAACCAAACGTTAGGGTGTCAAATCAAAGTTCTGAAACGTTGGGGTGTAAAATCCAATCACCCCCAAACGTTAGGGGTGTACTTTGCAATTTAGCCTTGTTAAAATATATATATTTTAAACATGCATGGTCTTTTTTGGTTAGCAAAATTGAGTGTTAAAAAGGCAAGACGTGGCGCAATGCTATTGGAAGACGAGAAGAAGTACTCGTGTACCGGTTCCGAGTCGATTTGATCGCAGTGGAATCTGACAAGTGCCACGCGTCGTCTAATGCTGCAAATCAAAACCACGCTCCTACATCCGCGCGTGGACAGAATATCACTTTCGTACAGAGAGCCCACACCCCCTCTCTCTCTCTCTCTCTCTCTCTCTCTCTCTAAAAACCAAAACTCGTATATTATTATTCTCTCTCTCGCTCTCTCTCTCTCTCTCTCTCATTCTCGTTGGCTCTCTCTCTCGCTCTGAGTTTTTATTTTTTCTCTCTGAGAGAGACTTCTCGTATTTTTTTTTGGCTCTCTTTAGGCTTTTTAAGAGCTTAGTCTTCTTTCAGATTCAGCTTTCGTGCTCATGAAAGCTTATTAAGCTCTCTCTCTCTCTCTTCTTAGCCTTAAGCCCAGGTACAACTCTCTCTCTCTCTCTCTCTCTATTCTATGTTTGTATTGTGTGTGTATGTGTGTATGTGTATGTGTATTTTTTTGTGCGTATGTTTTACACTTTTACTTTCTCTATCTACAAAAAAATAAAGTGTGTGTATGTGACCATGTTCACGTTTTGTTTTTATTTTCTATTTTTTTAATCTATGAGTTGCCAATCGAAGCAAAACCATGAACACCCATTTTCTCAGGTTTGCTTCTTCACGTGCGTTTCTGCTTCTTTGCTCTATGTTAATCCATGTAGCTATAGTAAAAATAAGTAATAAAAAATAATAATAAAGACAATTTCTTGTTCTTTTTTCTGTGTGTGTTTTGCTGCTTCGCTTGTTGTACGGATTTAATGTAGTTGAACTAAGTTGTGAGTTTGTAACTGTTTCTTGTTGTGTAAATAAGTCTTATTTCTTTATTTTTTTTGTTTTGTTTTTGGGAGGATCATATTGGAATTCTATTTGTGTTGTCTTGGTGCTTGTTGTACTTTTTTTTTCCTTTTGGGGTCTGTTTCTTTTCTTGCTGGTTTTGGAAGCTGTCAGTGTTGCTGTTTTTTTTGGTTAATATTATGCTGGGTTTAATAATTGCGATAAATGTGGTTACTGGGTTCTGATATTTTTGTGTAAAGTTTTTATCTTTTGGATGTGGGGTTGCTTCAATTTTTGTTTTTGGTTGGAAAATGGATCTGGGGTTCATTATTTTTGTTCTGGGTTTGCAGCAATACAATCTGTTTGTAACTTGTCAGTGATATTTGAAGTTATTTGTTATTGTTTAGTTGGGGATGTATTTTCTGTTATGGTAGTTGGTATATAGTCTTTTGTTTTGTGGTGGAAGCAAAATTGTAATCTTGTATGTATTCTCATGAGTTATTGGAATTTGTATATCGCAGTTGAATTTCTAGAAATCTTTTGATTGGTTTTGAATTTATTTTCTATTGATTAAGATATTTGGCATCTTATTGTTTGTTCTGAACAGAAACTAGCAATTTTGGTGATTATATAAGATGGAATAACAATATTAATATCTCAAACCAGGGTAGTCGAACCATTTTATTTATTTTGTTTTTTTACTAGATTTTGGTTTCATCACATTGTGGAGAACTGCTAATTATATTTGAGAGTAAAGGTTCAGAGACAAGCGTAGATCTTTAAATGTACCAGATAAGCTATGGCATTGTATTTTATTTCCTTTGAGGACTCATTTAAAGGTGCCAGCATTTTCATAGATTTAGTAAGACAATTTTTGCAATAAAAAAAAAAACAAAAAAAGGATAGATATTTGTTGCAAGGTATCTTACATAGTTTGCTTTATCTCTATTGTTTGCTACTGATTTAGTATGGAAACATCATGAGGCCAAAAATGTGAGACTACCAGATCTGTGTATATTTTCTCTTGGTAAAAAGGTCTATGTAATTCTCGATTTCCTTGTGTGATTTCTAGTCTGTGGGGGTGGGGGAAGGAAGTTACATTCTTGCCTCATATTTTGTTTCTATAAGCCAAATAACCATATTGGTTTATTTAATTCTTTAGCAGATGGATTCAGTTCAAGTCATTGACCGTGGGGATTGCATTGAGGATGCATTTGATGAGCAATCGCTTTCTCCAGAAAGCTCTGTTGCATACGATGTCTTTGGAGAACCGCAGGAATTTCCTCGAATGGGTGATGAATATCAGGTTGAAATTCCACTACTGATTTCAGGATCTGAGTATCTCTGGCTTACAAAGAACCCAGCTGAAAGACCCCATGATTTTCTAGTGGGATTGGCTGTACCTATGATGTGGATCAGTGATGAAGTTGAGTATATTAAAAATGAATCAAAGGAAGCATTTGGTGGTTCAACTGAAGTATTCAACAAAGACAAGTCTCGAGGAACTGAATGCATCAGAGAGACCCACATTTTTTTGGAAGGTGACAAGTTAGAACCTAAAGCTGAGCCTACAAACAGTACATTAGACAATGGGATTAACTTGACAGAATCAACGAATGTGGCTAAGCAACATGAAATGAAGATAGAATTTCATGATATGGGTAGAGGCAAAGACTACCGTCCAGTTCCTGGATCCTTGGGTGACTTGTGGAGTGATACAGAAGAGGCCAGTTTCATCCTTGGTTTATATATTTTTGGGAAGAACCTTGCTCTGGTGAAGAGATTTATTGGGAGTAAAAAGATGGGAGATATACTGTCATTCTATTATGGGAAATTTTATAGGTCTGATAGATACCATAGATGGGCAGAATGCCGGAAACTAAGAAGCAGAAGATGTATATATGGACAACGAATTTTTACAGGATTAAGGCAACAGGAATTTTTATCTCGATTGCTTTCCCGTGTGTCAGAGGAATGCCAAAATACTTTAATGGAGGTATTTCTGAAGCTCTTATGGACGTTATTAAAATTTTTAAAATGCTAAGATTTCCAAATTACATGCCAAAATGCATAACAAGGTGAAAATGCTGAATTTGATTTAGTAGTATTCTTCAAATTGCATGGGCACTAGTTGTCAGAATCTTATCACTGTTGCATTTTTTTAGCTTAAGATTGTAAAGCAACAAACAATAGTAATTAATGTTTCTTTAGGTGGTTACAATTCTAAACTCCCGTATTGACACCTTTAGATTTTTGTTTTTTCTTTAGTTTTCTGGTTAGGTTCCTTTTGTACACACCTCTTCAGTTTCTTGCAGTTTTCAGAATTCTCACCATTATGTCCTAAGTACACTAAAGATATGTCACACTGTTTGTTTTATGGTAAATGTGATTGTATGAGAGTGTGAATCTATCAACTTGCATTTTTTATATTGAATATTCTTTCCAATCACCTGTATATAAACATGATTTTTGTTGATCAAATTGTGTCAATTTTATGCACAGAACTGGCTCTCTGGTAAAAATTTCTTAGTGTTTTGGATCACAATGTATGAATATTTCACTAACTGGTTTTACAGATTGAAATTTTTAATGTTCACTTTACTCAAACTTCAAGTTTCTGTGAAATCCTCTCTCAAGAATTCTTGCGAAACGGCCTCTCTTAATGAAGGCCATTTTAAATGCAGTACATACTATACCTGTCATTTGCTCTAACGAATTTCGTCTTTTTCTCCATTTATCTATCTCCGTAGTATCTTGTCATTTTTATAATAAACTTCAATCTATAACCACCCCACAAAATTTTTACATTTACGTGTATACATAAACTTCAACTTGTTGGCAGGTTTCAAAGGCATTTGGAGAGGGAAGGATGTTACTAGAAGAATATGTATTCACTTTAAAGGCTTCAGTTGGGTTGAATGCTCTTGTCGAAGCTGTGGGAATCGGTAAAGGGAAGCAGGATCTCACAGGCATTATGGAGCCTTTGAAGTCCACTCAAGTTTTTCCTGTCCACCCAGAAATACCAATTGGCAAGGCTTGCTCCACACTTACAACCTTGGAAATTGCCAACTTTCTTACAGGAGGCTTCCGGCTAAGCAAAACTCGATCAAATGACCTCTTCTGGGAAGCAGTTTGGCCCCGTTTGCTTGCAAGAGGATGGCACTCTGAGCAGCCTAATAGTAATGGTTGTGCCACTAGTTCCAAGCATTCTTTGGTCTTTCTTATCCCTGGTATTAAGAAGTTTTCAAGAAGGAAACTAGTGAAGGGTAACGACTACTTTGATTCTGTTAGTGATGTCCTGAGTAAAGTTGCTTCGGACCCAGGGCTTCTTGAGCTTGAAATTGGAGTAGATAATGACTATAGAAGCAAAGAAGAAAATGGCCGGACTGATGAAACAAAACTGGACAAAGAAGATTTCCCTGATCAGCAGCGCCACTGTTATCTCAAGCCACGAACTCCTAATCGCAGCACAGATGCCATGACGTTTACTGTTGTGGATACAAGTTTGGCTAATGGAAAAGCAACCAAGGTGAGAGAACTGAGAAGCTTGCCATCTGGAGTTATGAACACTTTGGCCTCTGGAAGTGATTCTGAAGAAGATGATGAGGATGATTCAGTGGAGCCAACAGATAAATCTGACTCTGGTGACGCCTTGTTCTCTGATAGAGATAAGCCCAGAGCCATGAATAAAAATTTTGACCCAGGAACCTTTTTTAACGGGACAGGTTTAGAAAATAATGCTTCCAATGAGGTGTTTCAGGTCAATGGCCATGATCATATTAATTTACCTGCGAATATCTCCTGTGACCAGAAGACCATTATGTGCAGTGACACACAGCCAAGGAAAGGTAAAAAGTGCCAATTGAGCCAGGGAATGAGACCAGACAACAAAGATCATTTACCTCCTATTGCAAAACGACACCGGAAACTAAATGCTTTTGGTCGCTCAGAGACAAACCTCAGCAAACTCAACAACTTGGGAGGTGATCCATTAAACCCAGAGAAGGCCAGTGGTTTTGCAAAAAATCCTGATTTTAGTGAGAAAGTTGTTTCTACAATGGATATGTCTCAGGAGAAGAAATTATCAGCCAGCTTGTCTAAAGGCAGCATAAGCATCAGTAGCGAAGGCATCCTAGGTGGTACCTATTTTGCTGCTGAAGATCATCATGAAGGACCTCAACCCAGGACGTTGATTGACTTGAACTTACCTATTCCTCCAGATGTTGAGGCTGATGAGCCTTTCATGACAGAAACAAAAGAGAGAAAACATGATCATATGAGCAATGAGCCAGATAATCCCAATGAGGTGAAACCCTCAGAATATGTGGCCAATTCTGAGCAGCAGCCTAACATAAATAACCGGAGACAGAGCACTAGGAGCCGACCACTGACCACTAAAGCACTGGAAGCTCTTGCTTTTGGATATCTAGACCCAAAGCAGAAGCGAAAGAGCAGAGATGCCTCATCACGAGAAACTTCAATGTTAAGACCTTCTCGACGTGCTCGTGGTAAAGTGAGAGCTACGGAGAATTTTGGTAATAGTATGGTGGATTTCAAAGTTGAGGAAATGGCAAATGGGATGTGTCAAAATAATAGTGACATGTTGACCAAGCTTCAAGTTTGACTCAGGGCGAAGATTCACAATGTCTTTGGTTTCTGAATTGTTAAGCTGCTGATGTCATGAGGGACAACATGAGAATGGACTTACTGGCGTTTGTTGTTGTTCTTCTATGCTCTGAAGAATGCTTACCTCTCTCACCTGCAACCATGACCCTTCATTTCCTTCACTTATCTAACTGGTTCATCATTTGCAGCTTCAGTTACCTATTTCACAAATGAAATATGTTGCAAATTGACTTCCTAGACGTGGTTTGCATTAGACAAGTCTGCTCTGATCAGAGGTATTGAGAATCAGGAAAACAAAACTAGAGTAAAAGATACTTGTCAATTCAACATGTGATAGAATAGGGCTCCATTTCTTTACTTCAATTTGCAGTGGCTATGCTTAGTTATTAGTTACTGCTCTAGTCTCCACTCTCAACCTAAATTACATGTCGCTGTTTCACTGCTAATTTCTGAGCAAGCTTCTGCATCTATGCAATACAGTAGTCCATAGTGGTCCAAGCCAATAAAACGAGTACAGGTGTTTTGTATCAACATTTGCTACGTCCAAATGAGTTATAATTTCTGTTGTGTCCTGTTGGTTAAAAAGTTAACTGCATGAAATGGGAAGAGAACTTGATTTATTGCAATTTCTTTGCCCAAAAATGGAGCACCGGGTTGTTCACTTGTTCCTGTTTTTCCTTCTGGAAATCTGCTTTCAAGCTGACTTCAACGGTGCATACAGCAATGTTACTTGCCAAAAAAGCTAGACATCAATTCAACTTGATTTAAGTTAAGCCTCTCAAAAAATACTACTCCAAACCCGCTGTGCAAATCCTTCTGCATGAGCACAATAATAATTACTGTTAAACTCATCTGCCAGAGCATCTTGTTACACTTTTAACCATAGTTATCAAAACTGTTGAATTATTAAGTGCAAAAATGAAAAAAAAAAAAATGTGGTTTTTTTCTTTTATCAAAATAACTTCACATTAAAAAATCAGACAATTCTAATGTGGTTTGATATTTTTAGAGAAAAAATAAATAGATCATAGGCTTTTAACGAATTATTCGGTTTATTTTCAAATTTGGTTTTTCAATATTAACTTACATATCCCTTCTCTGTTTTTTTTTTTTTTTTAAGAAAAAACTGTTGATCATTAATTATCATAAAAGACACCATTTTGTTTTAAAACTAAGAATAAAATTTAAATTTGAATGTCCCAAAATGGTACAAATTTGAAAGTTTAAGAACTTAAGGGACCAAATAATAGCAATTCAAAAGTTTAAAGTGTCAACTGCAAGTTTTGAAACTTAAGACATTAAACCTAAAGCATTATTTGGTGTTGTATAGTGGACTTGTATATATAATTTTTTTTTTTTTTTAACATATTCTATTGTCAATATCAAAACATATGTTTTTCTAGTCATTCACAAATCATCTATTTTTCTCTCCCTCTAATAGCCACCTTATTATAATAACTACTTCTAAATTGTCTCGTACTTAATCTGTCCTACTCTTGTCTCTCCCAAGTTTTGCCTACTTTAAAGATCAAATAAAAACAAAACAAAACACCCATCTCTTGTCCCACCGTGGTTTGGGTTCGGATTTAGATTCCACTAGCCCTTCCTCTCGCTCAACCCACAAAAAAAAGGATAATAATACAGTAATATATATATATATATATATATTAAAAAATTACATTAGTAACAAATTAACATGACCGAGATAAAAATCCCCTGCGTGGAACTAAGGAGTCCATAAGACCAACCGAGTTAAGAAGGAAAACATATACGTGGCCCACTATACAACAAGCCACGTGTCACTCCTTCCAGCTTAATAGAGAGAGTTATAGAGGACACGCTACTGCATAATTCTCAGCTTCAGTCCTCCATAGCCTTCTTCTTCTTCTTCTTCTTCCTGTCTCAAAATCTCAAATCCTAGGGTTTTTTTTCATTGATAATCAAAGAATTCCTCATACGAAAAGCTCTGCATGTTAAATCATAGCTAAAGAACCATTTTTCTGTGAGAAAGAAAAAATGGGTCAGGCATTTCGTCGAGCATCTGGCAGAATTAAAGCCTCTTCCCCGAATATCGAGCCAATGGCGTCGTCAAAGCCGAAAACCGTCGTCGATCGCCAGCCACCGGTAGTGGGTCCCACTGACGTGTCGAAGATCTCGAGGGCCGTCGATATTGATGCTGGTCAGTGAGCTTCGAAAACTAGAGCTTTTATTCTCGTTTTTCATGAATTCGGATTTTTATTTTGAGCTTTGAGTTTGTGAGATTTGTGGTGGAATTTCAAGAGAAAGAAGTAGTATTTTTTGTTCATTTCTTTTCCTTTTGATAGAATAGTAGTGTTCTAAGTGATTAAATTTATCATTTTTTTTGTTATGGGCTTAAACTTTTGGGACAGTTAGCGATTAATCATAGTTTATTTTCTTATCAACCAAACGAAGCTTTAGCAATGTAATTATCATTTGGTTATATAAATTTATGCATTTTTTCCAATGGGGTGTGTTATTTTTGTGCTATAATTGATTTTAGGGACTCTACTTAGCCAAGCATTGGGGACATTTTCTATAAAGAAGAGTCCAATGGACTCGCCTCTAGCTAGTAAAACCTACGAACAACTAACCCCACTTGCCAGAACTAGTTGCCCGGGCAATTCAGGAACATTCACCCCTAACGGGCTAAGCAGTTTGACGGATGTGTATCTATGTATTTATAATTTTATATTATAATGTATATAAGAAGGCGGGTGCCCTTAGGGCATTTATTAATGGACCATTTTAGGAATGTTTTGATCAGCCGACAAAAATATCAATTACTTTTTTCTTTTCCCATAAAAAAGTTTCTGAAAATATTTTCTAAACCAATGCTCTAAAGGAATCCGTTAACTTTTCCTATAGGTATATAGGAACAACAATAAAAAAATAAAATATTGTTTGTAAGTTAAACACGTACCCTGGTTCCTTTGGGACTTGAACCCACAACCTTAGCCTCCATCCCATTATTAAGGAGAAAGAAGTGCCATTTGAGGCAGGACGCTCACACACACACATGTATAGTAATTGAGGATGAAGAATGATTACATTTAACATTTGTGCACACACATTCTGTTTCACTTTTAAGTAGCTTCTTAAAGAATCAATAGTTACTGTTGTATTGCTTCATTGTTTTGGAGATGTGAATCTTTATGCGTCATGTTAAATTGCGTTAGAAATTTACAATAAAACATCCAGATAAGTGCTTTGAAATTGATCTGTTAGTGCAGTCATTCCCTCCCCCCCCACCCCCTCCCAATCCCATATGCGCTTGTGTGATTATATATTGGCGTGCATGTGTCTTGACTTATAGTATATGATTATTAGGATTGTGTACTGAATTCATTTTATGCGGATTGATGGTTTCATTTCTGCTTTCTTTTAGATGGTAACCCAAAAATCAATCCTGACAATGTCCTTGAAGAACGAGATCCAAAATATGATGCCATGCTTAGTCAAATGACTGGTAGAATTAGATCAAAGCCTGGAGGGAAACTTGAGATGGGTGAGGTGAGTTAATACAAGGTGCTTGTCTTGTGAAACTTCTTTTTTTAAGAACTATTTGAAGACTTATATTTGTCCAAAACTATTGTCTGATTTTGCTTTCAAATATAGGATTTACCAATCTGAAAAAATCTACCCCCCCCCCACAAAAAAAAAAAAAGGGTTCATGTAATGAATTAGGTGGTGCAATTTGATGCTGCTTAATTGCATTGAATATTGAGAAAAATGTTTGTGCACTTTGAGGATATTGTATAGATATTGATGCTTGACTATTTTCTTAATGCACATTGTCTTTGATAAAAGTCTTTTAAGTTCAGGCACACGGAAAATTGCTTACCTGTGATGTATAATGGCTTTGTTCCATTTGACTGGATCATCATATGCCTACTTGAACGAGGCAACATATTACTATTACAGTATATGTATATTTGGTGCTCTGTAATTATGTCCACTTTGATCCAACTCATTGGATTGTGTGTGAGGGCCTATTGAATGCCTCACAGTCATTGATAAATGCTTGGGGTAGTTAATCTGTATACTAATATTACAGGCAGCTGTGGGAGAAAGGTATGATAGGCCCATGCCGAAACTGCGAAATACAAAACCTGATTCTGGCTATGAGGAAACGCCTGCCCCTCCAGGAACACTGAATGTAGCACAACTTCGCCAAATTATCCTCCTGCACCAAGGCAAGGCTGCTGACCATGAGGGACCTATGGATATCCGACAGATTGCTGAAAAATTCCGAGTTGATGTTGTGCAGGTTCAAAGGATTGTGCAGTTCCTATCCATGCCTCCAGAGGACAGCAGTAAATCAGAAAACAGTGTATGAAGATCAGTAGTTTTCACTTTATCTTACAAACTAACAATTTTTTTGTTGAATAAGGGATGATTCTAATAGGCATTTGAAGGTTTCATGAAGTTTTTTTAACCTGAAATCCTGATTATATAGAGCATGAATCAGAAACTTCCAGCTATCAGTTTCTGTTTGATCTCTAAGAAATTTTGTATGATTTTCACGCGTTTGTGTGGTGAAGGACACCATAATTTCTTGAACCTTGTTGGGACATCTGATGTTAGCACACAAAATGAGAATTTGTTGTTTGGATTCACAATTGGGGAACCCGTTCCAGTTGCATGAGATTATTGAACATCATATACGATACTTATTGTACGATTATTGATTAGAAGCATTCCTTATATTCTCCTCTATCTGTGAGTGTAACCGGGCGCACTCAATTGCGATAAATTTTCTTAACTTCCTTTCATTGTGAGAGGAGCATTGTGTTATGTCGTGCAATTGAGTCATTGAATTCAAATAGATTTGGACATGTTATGCACATTACGGGCAAATTCAACAAGATATTGTTAAAGCCATAGAATTTGCCAGAAATGGAGCACAAGGCGTAAGTCTTTTATCTATTTTAGATTTATTTTAATTACCACTTAATTCAAAGTAATCAAGTTTCAACTTAATCGTGTCGTTACCAAAAGTAATAATGTGCATGTCATTCTATAACAATAAACAATCTATGAAAAGATAAATGTGATTTCTTCATGAGTATCAAAGTCAAATCAACAACATTTAGGAATAGTTTATTTAGCTTTTTGTTGAAAGTGTGTTAAAGTATATTTTTACTCTGCAAAAGTGAGAAAAAAAAAAGTTTTAAAAAACTATACATAAAAACTAAAAAACAAAAAACTAGTTAGTCTTTAACCACACCATTGTTCACAACTATATATCCTATGCAATCAGCTACACTATAGTCTGTCACTTTCATATAAACCCATCACTTTTTTTTAATCACTCTCCGTCTGGAATATTAAAGTTGTAGCATAAAAAGGGTGTGCTACTAGATTTTTTTCGTTCAAATTTTCACATTGCCTTTTCTTTTTGTGTTCTGACTTCTGAGCCAAAGTGAGGTGAGTGAATTTTTCAGCGTCTGTAACAGAATTGTATTAAGAAGTGCCTATTCATTTTCAATTGAACCATTTTGTGAGAGTGACAAAGCTCTTCCAAGATATATTGGATTAATTGCATAATTTTTTGCCCCCAAATTATGGGTCAATCTCAATCTCTTCCAAAAATTTAATATCAAGCAATGTTCTCATTGATTGATTAATAATAAATAAGTTGCCCTATATCATTCACAGTTTTTGTCACATTCAAAACTTTCGAGGGATATTTCGCCAGTTTTTCTATCATTTATATACAACTAGTGTGGGTTGCACGTGCTGGCCCTTTAATGAGAAAATTAATATAGATTTTTTTTGTTGAAGAAGTATGAAGTCATATACTTAAATTTAAAATAGCTATTTGAATATCTATGTACTATGACAATTTCTTAAAACTTATTTGCTAAATGTAATATCTACTCACCAAAAAATGCTACAAAGAATGATAATGAATGTCATCATCTTTCTACAATATTTAAATTTTCGCAATGAATGATAATATATGCTACAATTTTTTTGAAGATCTTCATTAAATTAAATACTTGCAATCATCTACAATGAAGATTTTGTTATTCATATTTCATTCTTTATTATCTTATTTTATAAGTCTAACTACGATGTTTAGCTTACTTCTTTTTAATAAATACCCTTTTCAGCAGGAAAATAAATTAAAAAAAGAACAAAATAACAAAAGACATATGTCATCAAAGTTTCTATTAGATAAAATTATACGTCTAGAAGATTTAAACCTAATAAATTAGTGTTCTCTAGGTAACAAATAGAACACCATATATCATCATTCTAACTTTTCAAGCATGACTAGTAGTCTACCACATAAAATTCAAAATACACAAAGAAATTTTTTGGGACATTAAAATTTAGTAGGAGTATATTAGACATTGCACAATGGAATATTTTAGGAATTATAAGATTTTGTTAGGGTTAACCTAAGAGAGAAACAATAGGAGTATATGCTCATTTACAAAATATAAATGATGAAATTATTCAACTTTAGTTTAGGGGGGAATGCAACTACCCCAAATATAAAGAAGGAAAGTGTTACTTTGTCAATTTGTGTGTGTTATGTGTGTGTAAAACAATAAGTGTGTGTGTTGTTATTTTTTATTTTTTAAAAAAAAACTTGAAACAATGTGTTAAAAAAAAAATCAAACTAAAAAAATTATGCATTAAACAATGAATTTTAGTTCAACAAATTGAATAAACCAAAAAAAAAAAGTCTAGAAACACAACAAATAATCACGATATTTTTACAATATCTTTATTTCTAGCTATGGTGGGTCCTAGTCTAATATTTTACTATTTTATTTTAGAGTAATGTTACGTCCACAATATTTTCATAATAAATCTTAGATGGTAAATTGCTACTGGTTTTAAATTGGGCTAACCACTTTTAACTGTACATTTAAAAATAAAATAAAAAGCCAACTGAAGAAAATTGTGCCTAAAACAATAAATTATGGCTTACTAAATTTGACTAAACCAAAAAAAAAGTCTAGAAACACAACAAAAAGTCACGATATTTTTACAATACCTTTATTTTTAGCTATGGTGGGTCCTAGTCTGATATTTTATTATTTTTGTGGGTGCATTTTTTGCTTCAAGGAAACTCATGTATTCCTTGGCAATTTTTGCTTGTCCCACATTGGAAAGATCTCTTCCCTCTTTCTACCTTATAAGAGATGAACCAATAGAGTAAGAGTGCCACTAGTTTGGTTAAACTCTTGATGCTTGTCTTGATGCTTGCAAAAGGGGATTTTTAGCAGGTTGTAGGCCACTTATTGGGATAGATGGTTGTCATTTGAAGGGGACAACAGGGGGATAGTTTCTAGTTGCTGCTGGGAAGGATGGGAATGATAATATCTTCCCAATCGCTTATGCTATCGTTGAAATTGAGAATAAAAGCTCTTGGACCTGGTTTCTACAATGTCTGTTGGATGACATCGAACATGTGGATGCGAATGGATGAGTCTTTATCTTAGACCGACAGAAGGCAAGAAACAATTAATGTGCATGTGAATTATTTATTTTTTAAAAAAAAATATCATGATCTATAACCTGGATATGAATTGCTAATGTATATTTGTGTATTTTTTATGGCAGGGATTAGTAAAGACCTTTAAGGATTTGATGCCTAATGTAGAGCACAGATTTTGTGTTAGGTATTTACATGCAAATTTCAAGAAGGATTTTCTTGGGAAGGTACTCAAAAATGCAATGTGGAATGCTGTTAGGGCAGCAACAAAGAATTCTTTTGACTTCCACATGGATGAGTTGAAGAAGCTAGATGTGAAGGCATATGAGTGGCTTGTGAAGTTAGATGTGAGAACATGGAGCAGACATGCTTTTAATCTAAGAAGCAAGAGTGACACTCTAGTAAACAATATAGCAGAGTCTTTCAATGCTTGGATTTTGGAGGCTAGGGATAAACCAGTGTTGACAATGATGGAGATCATAAGAGTGATGTTGATGCAAAGGTTGTAAACCAAAAGAGATCATATGAGAAGTTATGAAGGGAGGGTTTGTCCAAGAATCTATAAGAAGCTTGAGAGGATAAAAAGCGAGGTTGGACATTGCATTTCTCGTTGGAATGGAGAGTCCAAATATGAGGTGGAGTATATTTATGATGGAAGATATGTGGTGGACTTGAATGAGAGGACTTGTGGTTGTGGGAGATGGGGATTGAGTGGAATCCCATGTTTTCATGCTGCTGCTGCAATAATTGAGCATGGAGAGCAACTTGAGACTTATGTAGACATTGCTTACATTAAGGAGACATTCCTAAGTTGTTACCAATGGATGGTAAGCCCAATTCCAAGCCATGAACAGTGGCCAAAAACATCCTATGACCCAATCAAGCCCCCAAAATTTACAAAGAAAGTAGGCAAGCGTAAGAAGGTAAGAAAGAGGGAGGTAGGAGAACCTATTAATGCATTTAGGGTGAGCAAGAAAGGAACTGCCACAAAATGTGGGAATTGTTTTCAATGGGGCCATAATCAAAAGAACTTGTAAAGCTCCTGGTAACCCCAACAAGAAGGCTTATAAAAAGAAAAAGAAAGGGCAATCAAGACAATCATCTACGTCTGGAGCTAAAGGGAGTAAAAAATTATCAGTAAATTTCAAGTACTACTTTGTTGAACTTTTCATCCAAATTTCAAGTACTACTTTGTTAAACTTTTCATCCAAATTTCAAGTACTACTTTGTTGAACTTTTCCAGCCTTTTTGGCTTTTTATAGGGTACTCAGCAATCAAATATAGATACTCAACAATCAAATCAAAGTCATACAAATGACAACACTAGTGGAAGCAAGAAGGATAAGGGAAAGGCTAAGGTCTAGTGGTAGTAAGAAGATAAATAATTTGTTTAGTGATACACGGCCTTCTAAAAATACTGATGGAGCCAGTATACTTTTGGTTTTCAATATTGCTGGAAAAGTGTAATTATTGATTCATTGAGTGTTATTTTTTTTGGCAAACAATATACTATTTGTAAACACTCATTTAATATTTCAATTCATGGCATATTGAGATCCTTTTAAGAATACTAATGGAGCCGGTATACTTTTGTTTTTCAATATTGCTAGAAAAGTGTAATTATTGATTTATTTTCTTAGAGTTATTGCATAAAGTTCAATTAATGATAGATTGGGACACATTCATTTTTTGGTGGTGGTGGTGTAGAAGCTGTGAGTTTGAGAATTGCTTAGTATATTGATGCATTTTGCAAGATTGCTAAGGAAAGCACTACAGTGCTCCTACCTAGCAATTTCTTTGAACCTTCTAGCATGATGGCTCAAGCTTCCGACACATGCTGTCAAAACCAATTACCATGTATGGAACTATGTCATTGGAGAAGATTGTGTAGGGGCTGAGTGCCATTGTTGGGTTCAGGTGAATTTGATAGGGTTCTGTTATTCTTTGGCCACTCTTGTTGTTGTTGCTGGTTCCCCCACTCCCTCAGGCATGATTTTTGTGTTGTTTAGGCTACTTGATATAGCCTGAACATCAAGTACCACTCTTGTTGTTTAGGCAAAAAATCAAACCAATTACCATGATTTTTGCTGGTTCCACATTAACCCTTAGTTCACTCAAGCCAAACTAGAACTGATGCTAATGACTAATACTTAACATGCAGCTCAAAAGGGATAACTCTCAAATTTTAATTGGAATAATGAAATATTGAACCAAAAGAAAATAGATAAAAATAAAAAAAAATAAAAAAAAAAAAAAAAAGAAAAAAAAAAAAGAAAGGCAAAATCAAATATAATTCAAATTAGCATCCAAACCACTAAAAAGTAAAAGAATTTATATATGCGGATTATGTCCAAGTAAGTTAATATTTTCTAACTAAATGTGTAGCCAAACCATATCAATTATCATAAGTTAAAGGAAGAATCAAATAAAGAGAAGAAGTACGCATCAACCAAATCACTCATACAACTTGAATCAAAATAAAGAGAAGTATGATCATCCCAAGATTGTTTACTTTCCTCATTGACTACTTGAATTATTACAGTGTCAAATCTACATCATACAACTCAAACCCTCCACAGCAGCCTCTCAATTTAATGGGTGTAAGAGAACCTATAACAGAAGGGGGACATATCCCATTGGCTTCTATTTTTCATTGTTCCTATATGACTTGAAACCTCTACAAGTATCAATGGAAGAAGAAAAAAAATCTAACTATACATTGCTTCCATCTAAAGAATAGAAACAGACTTCATATTTCTCGCAGTCACAAGGTTCCTAAAGATCTGGTAGTCTTATCTTCCCAAAGTTGTTGCGATCAAGCTTACTGAAGTGATCGCAGATCAGCAATATATCTTTCTCCCCAATCTTTCCCATCTCCTTGAGCTTGTAAATTACATTCTCTGATTTGCTGAAACAAATAAGGGAAATATTCAGGGTTGATTTCTACATGAAGAAGAAGAAAATTAAGAAATAATAATTGAAGTGCTATATAAATAGACAAGCTTTTAGTAGTCTTGATTCTAATTAGGTTAGTAACGAGGCCTTGATTCCAATTAAGTTAGCAGAATCATCAAATTGATAAGCTATTATCACACATGGGACAAATATCTAGCACCATTATATTGGCAATATACTGAACATAATTGATTAAAAGGTTAAAATGTCTAGCACCATTATCAACACGATTTACTTAAGTAATAGCAAACAAATCCATAATTATAGCCATCATTTAGTGCTAATTTTGGGTTTTAGCACTGATGATCCAAACTCATATTGTTGAATCAGTTAGCATATAATACAGGTTTTTTTTGGGGGGGGGGGGGGATGAGATGATCAAGTTTTATTTCTTAAACACTTGAATTGAATTAATTCTGTGCTGTATAACTAATAAAGTCTTGTTAGATGAAGGTTCAAAACTTGTGACGCAGGACAGTTAAAAAGATTCCACCATTAATTATTGATCTAATTCTCAAGAAAACAATATTATAGACAAAATTTGTCCCAGTGCCTCATATGAATTTTCTGAAGTGGTTACACCTGAAAAAGAATTCAGAACTCAGCAAAGTTAGAGGATAATTTTTTATATTAAGCATGTCATAATTGAGAATGAGACACGAACCAGGAAGAATATGAATCTGCTATAAATGTCTTTTTATTCTGTTCTTTTTTTTTTCTTTTTTCTTTTTTTCTTTTTTTTTCCTGAATTGCTATAACTGGTAGTTCACTCTAAAATGGCTAAATACCTTTTAAATTGGTGCTATAAATGTCATATCGCACCTTGTAAAAACTTCTAATCAAATTGTCTATTTGAGAAGACCTAATTGGTAAATTCACTCTAAAATGTCTAAATACCTTTCAGACCATGATGGTCATCTTTGCAATGAGAGGACATAGAATTGGACATAAGACAAACTTTAGAACTAAAAAATCTTGAAGACCCTTGGGAAACTGCTCACCATGTGATGGACCTGGAATTACCAGCCAACAAGAATCTCATTGTTGGTTTGCTTCTGTCTGACTGCAAACTAATCCTATATCTATTTGACTTTCATATGGAAAGCAACTCTAGATACTTTATCTTTCATTGGAAAAAGCTTCAAGTAGGTTTCTCTTTTGGTACCGGATTGAACGCAGCCTGTGCTTAGTCTTGTAATAGCCTGAAATAGCAGAAAAATATGTACATGGTCAAGGATGATTGTTGGCTAGTTTTTAAAGAATATTTATAGTTGTTAGCTAAGCTCTTTTGGAATTTTAAACCAATTCCAGCTCTCAACTTAGTATCTTGGCACTCACATTGATAGTAGCCATCATTTGCTACTTTCCCTAGAGGTGTGTCACTGGCCACTTTCCCTGTAGGTTTGTATCATGAGAATTTAACCAAACCAACACAATTCTAATGCAAAGAACTCTGATTCAAACAGAGTCAAAAACATAAAATGCAATTAAGCTAGACAAAGCTTTTTGTGCCATAGAAGGAGTTAGACCTGTGAAAAAATATCAAATACTAAGGTCCATCTATTGGAAATTAATTTATAATATATAATCCTATATCTAAACAAAAAAGAATCAGTTTAATACTAAACCAACTTATCATATTTTTCTTATGAAATTTTGTGTATTTGTTGTTTTCTTTCACCAACGTCAAACATGAAATTGTTGTTGATGAGGCCTTTGCAAACAACCTTGTAGAAACACCAATCCCAAAGATTAAACCAAGCATCCAAACCCCCTTAGCAGTAGCCATCTCTCTCAGGCATTTAATCAAACAGCTCTATGGCATACTTAAATGCAACAGTTGGTGAAAGGCACTTGGAGATAGTAAAAAACCAAGAATTTTACAGGGACCAAACCCAAAAATTAAACCAAAACAAGAATTTCTACTATAAAAATTCGCACATGGAGATTAAAAAAAAAAAAAAAAATCTTAGAAGATTTATATAGCAATACGTAAGAAGGGAAAAAAAAAAAAACAAAAAAAGACATACTCAGATTGAATAGTGCGGCGGAGCCACCAAGGCGCTGCCGAGACAAGGGCTGCGAGACGGCGGGGAGAAGCTCGACAGTGGCTCTGAACAATGTGGCTTCTCTCTCTCTCCGCCGGACCTGGTGCTCTTCTCTTCTTTCCGCTCGGTTTTGGACGTTTGGGTTATTTTAAGTTTGGAGGAGTAAATTAGCAAATAAAAATGTTGAGAGGGTCTTTTGGCCAGTAATTTTAGAGGGTGCATGGGCATTTTTCCCAAAAAAAATAAATAAAAGAAAAAAGAAAAAGAAAGCAGCAACAGTGCAGAGGTTGAAAGAACAAACCAAATTGGCACTGTAGCTACTGTTCAAACTTGAAAGGAAAAAAGAAAAAGAAAAAAGGGACTCAATAAACCAAATATGTACTGTAGGGGTATTGGTGCTTTTTATATAGCTAATAGAAATTCCTGAGTATTGAGGTGGAATTCATTGTTGAGGTGGATGTTCAAGTTGCACTCACTTCGATCATGGATAAATCCCAATGTATTAATAATTCTCACCATTAAGTGTTGTAAATTACGATATTTAACTGTATTCATGATGAATGAATTCAGTACATGTACGGTTGCCCATGCACATAAAAAAAAGCAGGAAATCATTGTGCAGATTATCCATTTGGTTGAGCTTATTTTCACCTCGAGCGAATATACTACCAACAAATAAATAAAATAAGCTAATAAAGACAGACTCATCCAAACACACATAGAAAGGTTGATACTTCATACTTGATCGTCCCTTTTTTGTTCTTTTTCTTTTTCTGAATAGTTAGACAGTGAAGGAGGAGGGTTGATAGTTCCCTCTTGTTATGTACCAAACCTTTCCTTCACTGTAAGCTAATTATTAGCAAAGGGCAGGGGTGCAATATACCCAAACTATTTTCATTTTGTACTTGAGTTTTGTTTCATTATTATCCCCTTATCCTTTTGTTTGGGGTATGAGATGTCTTACCAAACTCATCAGAGTATAGTTGGCGCACATTGTCATAAACTACAAGTCTACAACAGAACGCTAAACAACACAACAGAAATTTACTGATAGACTTGTGAAGAGAAGCTGAATAACTAATGCTGTTTAAAATATACCATTCAGTCTCAAATAGAACTACAAGTTTCAGTTTTGCTTCAGCCGCAAATTTTTGACATCTCTAAAACTATAATTTTGTGGCCTATAATGGTGACTCAATCAAAAAATAATAATTCCCCTATCCTTAACTTCTATGAAGACTTACAAATATTGCCATGGGAAAAGAATGAAACAAAAATGGATGAAAAGGGGAAAAAATCAGGTTAGTTTCAAGTCAAAATGGACTCTATCCAGTCTGACGTGTATTCATAAGCTACAAATGTTACAGCACCAGCTGGTGCAGCTTTGACTGTTGATGGGACTATGCCCTTGTAAAGTCCAGCCCAACCCTCCATCTGCAAGATTTGGCGTAGAGCATGAAACATATTTTTATAAGCACGATGCTCAACTCGAGCTCCATATCTAGGGTGTCTCGGTAGTCCTTCAACCTGCATTAGCCCAAACAAGTAATATTGTCACATTCAAGCCGGTAAGGAGGGAAAAAACCAGATATTAACCATTTCAGATTCCATACCCCCCCCCCCCCCCCTGCCTTTTCTATTCTCATATCCCCTTAGAGATTGCTAGACAGAAATCTTAATTAAATGTAAATGATCTTAGAAGTCTAAAGACAAAGCAACAAAAGAAACAAAAGTGAATAAATGAATTTAAGAAGCACACAAGAATATATATTAAAAAACACCTCCTAAGCCCATTAATGTTGACACAGAAGAGTAAGCAAAATTTTGGTTCTGAAGTAACAGTAAAACCAATCTTATCCAGGAGACTACTGGAATAATGTGGTTGTTGTGGTTTGTTACATTTGCATAAGAAGCTAACAGACCTCTCACAAGGAGATGTAAAGGGATACAAGTACCAATCAGTGGGAACATGCTTGTCATTGTAATTAATAGTTACATTGGAGTTTTTTAAGTAAACTGTGAGAATTTGCATGAGATACAACACCTTAGCCTCAGGTCAAAATGAATTTCTAAAAAAAATTTGTTAGTACGACTATGCTAGAGTAAAGATTTTATATAGGCAAAAGATCTACCTGGAATCTTTTTTTTACCACATCAAGTGGATGACAGACAAGTTTGGCACATGTCCCAGCTGCCAATCCACAGAGGAAAAGTTGAAAGCTTGTAATTCCATCTTCAGTATAATTTAAGCCTGAGTTAGAAGCTCTAATCCTGTTCCAGGCCTACAAAGTATGAAGTAAAACATATCAGGTCAAGAACAAATTCCTACACCATCAACCTTTTCTTAATTGCTAACTTTACACATACATCTAGTGGGTCTTGAACCCACAACATCACCCTCCTCCCATAATGTACTGGTTGAGCTATAACTCTTTGGCATCAACTTATATGAGTAAAAGGCATAATGGCTCTTTAAACTGACCATATTAAAGTATACACACCCAAACTCTCAGATTTATAATCATATGCATGCTCTTTAACTAAGACACTACTATCTCAACATATTAGATAGACAGTGCCACCAGATACAGTCCTGATTCCTTGGTTCCTAAGAAAATACCATTAAACCCTAAATTTTGAGAGAAGATCTCAATAGAAAAGAGGACTAGAATCTTACCAAAGTCCAGCGCTTAAATGTATCATAGGTACCAAATTGCAAACCAGCATAAGGAATAATCTCAACCAGTGTTGGTGACAATCCAGCATACAACCCTCGGAAGCCACGAGCTCTAACTATGTCAACAAATGCAGACCTCATGGTTGGATACACCTGAATGTAGGTACAATTAATAAATAAGTTAAATGGCCTAATCACAAACTACTGTTTTTTCATAAAGCAAGTATCAAAATGTAGTGAGCATTATATGGGCATTTCAAAGAATGGACAAAATGTCAAAATTACATACTTCTTTGTAATAAGCTCAGAAAGAGAGAAAGAGAGAAAGAGTTCAATACTAAAGACCAGCATGATAAAATAGAAAAAACACCCACATTATTATGCTGCCAACTTTTGCAAGAACCAAATACCTCAAAAGAGGCAAGAGAGGCCCATAATTCAAATATCCTACTCAACAACTTCTATAAACAGAGAAAAACACTGTGCCCTAATTCCCACCCAAGCCAAGGCCAGCCCTAACCAAGTCTTAGGACCAAACCAAATCCTAGAAAGCTAAACCAAAGAACTCAATTATGAACTATATAAAATTACATTTACTTGTGTGGTTTATGACCGCTTCAGAATTTCATGCAATGCACTTGCACAATATTCTCTTGTCGAGGTGACTGGTGCTACAAGATTACATTAAATGGCTAGGACACGGTCACCCGAGACTGTCATTCTGTCACGTCTACCCAAGGCTTGTTAACACAAGGTACTCTATCCATATGTGGGGAATATTGCATGTCAAAACCCAAAGTGGTCACAGATAATGTGTGTGTGTGTGTGTGTATAATCTTTTTGTCCTTTTTTTTTTTTTTCCTTTTTGATTTGTAAAGAAAAATATTTTCTTTTTAATCCACTCTTATTCTGAATAAAATCTAAGAAACACTTTTATTAATGGTAAAGCCATGAAGAATGCACAACCCCAAGGGCTAGTACAATCGGCTAGGACCATGCCTCATGAAGCAGAGGTCACTAGCTCAAATCTCTTCTTCCCTCTTTTTTCCTCTTTTTTTTTGGAATGTGTGTGTGTATATATATATATTAAAAAAAAATCCATGAAAAATGCCCAAGATTGATATAAAAGTTTGCTAGTAACACAACACTGTGCACGTGCAAGAGTGTGTAAAAAATAATACAATGCAACAATGTTTTATGCATTGCATGACTTCAAAGATCACAGAATGGCCTCAAAACAGTCATATTATAAGCTGAAAGAAATTCAGTTTGAACACAAAATGAGATCACTTCATGCATGTAATTAAATTCTATACCTTCGGTTCACCCTGTGAAGCTAATATGGTTCGTAGAAGATCAAATGGATATGATCCAACAGTAGCTGCACATCCTGCCAATGCCCCACTGACATAGGACAGATACGGACTCAATTGAATGTGATCCTCTGCATGAAAGAAAAACAATCAGGCCAACACATTAGAGAATGAGAAACTGCAGAAAACTAAATATTTGAAACAATAACACAATTTCTACAGAGCAAGTAAAGCTTTTATCACCTGTAAACTGAATACAGACTAGAAAGTTACATGATCAACACCATGAATAGAAACTGAGATATTTACCCAATGACATCATATTTGCAAGACAAATAAAACAAAGGGCCTAACATGAGATCAGATACAAACATTCCAAATAGATAGGAGCATGACTTTATTTTCACTGTATGGTAGGGTATAACTTGACCCATTGGCAACCATGCCCAAAAAAGTTAAGAGGGTAAGAAAAAAAAATCAACACTACAGCCGCTAAGGATATTGGAGCTCCCATCTGATCATGAAAGAATCCAAGAAGAATTTGAAAGATCAAACCATACTGAATTCATATATATGAGTTAATTTAACCACATATTACAAATCATATCTTAATAATTACAATTAGCTTCTAAGTCATACCATCTTGTAGATTTGCATGTAATGAAATATACAAACATACAAAATTATATAAACATCTATATTTTGGACTAATTCAAGGAGAAGGTGCTCTCATACATACCTGACTTGGAAGAACCTGAAGCAAATGTTTTCAATTTGTGTAACACAGTAAATTGGATGGCAGTATATGGCATAACCATAAGTAAAGCTGGCACATTTCCACGCCAAAAACCCTGTCATATGCAATTAACTTAAATAAGCTGCAGAAAAAAGTTAAATTCATTTAAAACTAACTTAAAAATAAAAATCCAAAACAAGCTTCCTTGAGTAGCATTAGTGTCTTGCAACAGCTACTATCGGGCTTTATAATTTACAGAAAAATGTGATTTACCTTTACTACCAGAACATGTGCATACATGAAGCAAGTCTCAATACTCAATATTGTATTTTTTACAAGGCTCACTGTATTTGCAGTATTATATAGTTTGATGATTTTTGGAAATGAAAAGAATACAAAGGCTTGAAAGGCATTAAATCAGAACAACCAGTGTTAAACTGCCCTTCACATAAACAATGGTGTTTTTAAAATTTTAACCTATTGCTCAAGAATAAAATAGAATGACAGAAAAGAATACATGTGGCCGAACCTGACTAATCTATTGAAGATCCATAGCCGACCCCAAAAAATTTGGGACAAAGGCTTGGTTGCTGTTGTTGTTGGTCAACAAATTGCTGCATAAACCCAGTCACTTAGCAGCAAATCGTGGGGATTGAGTATATTTATTGCACAAAACCTCAAACAAGCAGACCTATGTTATGAGAATTTTTTTTTTAAATTGGTAAGAGATTGAATTGCCTATTGACCTAAATCTAAGTTTCTAACAGAAAGAACTAACACACAGTATCGATCAAACTACAAAAATTGAAACTAAATATATTGCCAACTTAGAATTAGTCAAGAAAACAACTATTGGAGCAAAAGAAAAAAAGTAAAAAATGATAAACTACAAATTTATTCATCATACCGGTAATCCTTCCTCCCTTAATATATCCTTTGTTGCTTGAAACATTCCAGTGTATTTTGATGTTCCAGACAAGTTGCTCCGAATCAAAGGCCAAGAGGATGTGGGCTCAA
The DNA here is from genome assembly GCA_028535165.1 of Quercus tomentella. Lineage (NCBI taxonomy): Eukaryota > Viridiplantae > Streptophyta > Magnoliopsida > Fagales > Fagaceae > Quercus > Quercus tomentella. The sequence goes on along the minus strand of JAPQVY010000001.1, from coordinate 44,514,189 downwards.
GTTGAACCTGTCAGCAGATATAAAAAAACTTTCACTTTACTTCACCACACAGACGCATACCAAAGCTCTCGAAAGTAGCCACCCCCTTTGTCTTTCAAGGCACAAATTTTATCCCATCCCACCACCAGACACTTAAAATCCTTCCCCTCTATCATCCCTGGAAGTTACAGTAACCCTTTCCACTTGGAAAGCAACAAAAAAAAGGCACACCTAATAGTAAGTCCCAGCATGTCAGTTAGTTGGAGCCCGTGTTTTTTTAATTTTTTTTATCAATATCACACCCAGTTCAGATTTTCAAGGTCTAACTCTAACCACAAAGAAAATGAAATTTTGGAATACAAATTCCATTAACATTATAATCCACTTTTATTTTATTGGTAACTTACAACCACACCCAGTATGTTTTAAACCCATGACCTCACCTTGAACCCACACTTATGAGAGGAGGAAGTGCCTTTTGAGCTAAGACTCATTCACTAACACACAAAATTTGTCATATATATGTGATCATTTTTTTTAGTTACAATGGAGAAGGGGGGGATAACCTAAACATCTCCACTGAAACACCAAGAAGTGCTAGTTGAGCAACAAAGCTCTTTGACTTTGCAACTCAGTGGCATTGCCAGGTTCTCCCATGAAGGAGAATTTAGGTTTGAGCCCCCTCCCCCACTTATTGTAAGCCAAAAAAAGAGTACTTAGCAATCATACCAATAAGTTGAATAGCTACTAAATATGTAAGTGTGCTAAGTTCCAAAATTGTGCCAAGAGACTTGTAGCTTAACTGGCACTTCCTGATGTTTCCAACAGTGACAGAAACATCTGGGGCCTATTTGATAATGTTGTTCTAGTAACGTTGTTTAAGTGTTGTAGAAATAGGTGTGGATGAAAAAGCGTTGTAAAAATACGTGTTGTATTGTTTAAACAACGAGAAGTATTAAACAACACTAACAAATAGGCGTCAGTGTTCAAATCTCCCCTCCCCAACTATGTCATTACAAAAAAATTTAATAATAAATTGTTTTATTATTATTATTTCAAAATTCCAACATTGTATTTCAAGAATGCATTTAACTACACAAAAACATAGGGAACCAAAACAAGTTTAGACCTGAAATCTGATCTTAATTACGTCCAATGGAGACGTAACCGTCCGCGAAATACCGCCGGCAATCGCCCCCGCCGTCGAATCTATCACCGCCCGTTTCAGCTGACTCGGCTCTTCCATTTCCCAATCAAAACCCTCCTCCTCCTCCTCCTCCTCCTCCTTTTCAACTCAATCTATAACCCTAACAAACAAAATTCATTTTCATAAAACGTTAAACAGCCATTCAGCAAGCAAGCAAGCAAATAAACACACACATATAATCCTTAAATCTCCTACCTATACATCAAATTAGGGTTTCGACGATAAAAAAAGATGAAGTTCGAGGATCAAAGATTCAAAAACGAGTAAAAGAGAGAGAGGTACCTAGAAAGAGCCGCCATTAAAGATATTTTAGAGAGAGAAAGAGAGAGAGAGAGATATTTTGGTTTTTGCCGCCTTATTGGAATGAGAGAGAGAGAGAGGCACGGTTGACGGAGCAGAGAGAATCTGTGAGGACTGAGGAGCGAGTTTTGGGTTTTGGGGAATTTACATATAAGTATAATGGAGAGATTTATGGGATGGATTGATTATATTTATATGTGACCAAAACAAACCGAATGAGAGAAACCGAATGAGAGAAACTATGTACGGTATGATCTTTGTCCCAATATAGAGTTTTTGGCTTCTTCTAATCTATAATCTAATCTTTTTTTTAATAAAGAAAACAAAGGATTTTGCTTTAATTATTTGACTAATGATTCTCGAATCAAACTTTTATTACCAAAAGAAGTGTTTTTTTTTTTTTTTTTTAGAACAATTACCAAAAGAAGTTTGTTTTACTTTGAATGCAGGAACATTTTTATGGTTTAAATGTTGACATTGTCCGATTCTCAACAAAAAAAAAATGTGGACATTGTCCATTTGGCTTTCCCAAAAGAAAAACAAAAAATAATAAATAAAAAACTAACGCTCTTTCCAACCAAAAAAACAAAAAAGGAAAAACCAATAGTGTATGTAAGGTTTTATTATTATTATTATTTATCAATATAGGTTAAAATACAAAACTCACCATCTATGTTTCACCAAAATTTATTTTGGTTTTGTAACTTTGCATTCGTTCATTTCAATCCTCTAATTTTCAAGTTTATTCAATTAAGGTTTTTTTTAATCAACTTTTGTTATATGTTATGGTTAATTTTTCAATTTTTTAAATTAAAAAAATTCAATTAATGATTGAAAAGTATTTTCTAGATTTTTTTCGAAAAATTTTAACAAATATTGATAAAAATGCCTTAATTGAATCAATGGCCGCTCTACGGCTAGCCCAGGGGGTTCAAATAGGGATGACAATAGGGCGGGCCGGGGCCAAAGGATAAGGTCTTTGTCCCCGCCCCGCATGGTTTTGTCTTGCCCCATCCCCGTCTCGCCTTGCCCTGCATGACGAGGAAAACTTTCTAATCCCGTCCCCACCCCTTGGGGCCCCGCGAAGCCCCGTCCCACCCCGTAAAACTCTACTTTTTGTTAAGTACTATTTTTTTAATGAAACCTATTTCATTAATAAAAATACACTTGGAATTACAACTAAATTTATCCCATCAAATCAAATCAATTTTTAGAAAAAAAAAATTGAATAATATATCCAAGCGTTTATCAAGATAATCACACAAAAAAAAAAAAAAAAAATCTCATAGTATAACACATAACAAAATAAAGGCAGAAAACTGCATTGGGTAGAATAAAATAAGTTAATATTGATATATTTGTTTAAATAGTAGGGTTTTATGGTATGAAAAATTTACAATTATAACCCTTACCAATGCAGGGTGGGTCTAAAAAGTCTAAACCCATCCCTGCCCCGCCTCTTGGTGCGGGGCTAAAATCTTGCCCTATCACTGCCCCACCACCTTTGCGGGGTGGGGAAAACCCGCGTGGGGCGAAGCGGGGTGGGGTGGGTTAAGCGAGACAGGGCAAAATTGTCATTCCTAGGTTCAAATGAACCCTCTAACTTAGGCAAAAAAAAATTATATATAAATTTTTAAATTTTTTTTGACCCCCTAAAATAAAATTTTGAACTCCTTTAACATAAATTTTGTTTAAATCTAGCTGAAATAAGCTTGAATATGCTCAACTTAGTGCTACTTTCACAATATTTTCATAATAATTTTAAAGTAAAGGTTAAGTGGCAAGTTGTAACTGATTTTATCTAGATCCATAATTGACATCGCTTTTTTACATACTTTTAACAACTTATCAGCTAGATTTTGTTATGAAGGTGTTGTGCAATAACACTACTCTTAAAATAGCTCATTCGTTTTAAATAAATAAACCTTATCTAACTTTGGCTTACTTACGGTTGACGGCAGAATGAAACTATTTTTCTTTGCATTTTTCTTCCTCATCAGCAAAAAATTCCACCACTTCTAGCAATTAAAAAAAAAATTACACCACCTCTACAACAAACCTATTTGTATCTACATCTGTGATTTTTTTTCCTCATTCTCTCTTTCTCCCTTCTAGGTTTTCTTTTGTCTAATCAAGTAGGTTGATAAGTGCTTTATAGATTTCCAAGTCCAAGAAGTCTTTTAGTGCTTGCTCCAATTAATTCCAAGAGAATAACCATGTGCATGGTTAAAAAATCATACACTTCAAAAGCAAAAACTTATATCAATTACTATTTTTGTTTGTAGTTTCACATTTACTCCCAAACCAAATCTTATGTGTGTTATTATTCTTCTTTATCATTTTTTTTTTTATAATTGTTAGTACATATAAATATAATAAATTATTATTAATTTGACAAAAATGTTTAATTATATTTATTTATGCATTCAATGGTTGTTGTCTTATTGATCTTTAAAGTTTAAACTATTAATAATTTTCTAGACTATTGTACAATACATTTAAATTGTATTTAGATACTATTTTAGATTATTTTATATAAAATGAAAGTTGTATATACAAAAAAAAAAAAATCATTTTACTTTTTATTCCTCCCACAACATCGACACTATTGACACCCCTAGAAAAAAATCTTGGAGCCGCCACTGAATTGAATAAATATAAAATTTAGAAGGTGGGTTTTGCATTTTAACCTTATTTATATTTACATATTTTTCTCACCTTTTATCAAAAGATGAATAAATAATTTATTTTTTAAATCCTAACTTATTTCTTTTTGTCACATACTTCTGTAAGATTGTTATGAAAATTTTGTGAGATTTTGTTGTGTTTATAAACTTTATCAATATTTAAAAGAGCATTACAACTAGTTAAGATATGATTCAAAATCAAGATATTTCACCAAAAGATGAGGGTAACCACTTTAGATGAAAGAAATGAGAGGAAATCGCTTAAAATAGTTTGGTCATTTTCAGAGGAGAGCAATTATTACACCAGTGAGAGAGAGTAAGTTGATCCAAGTTGAGGGACTAAAAAAAGATAAAGAAATACCAAAAATTACATTAGTAGAAATAATAAAAAATGACTTGTCAATTAAAGAAGTACTGTAGTAAAAATAAGAAAAATGTTAACGGATGCCTGAGGGCATTTGTTAGTAAACTATTCTAAGAAAGTTTTTATGGAAAAAAAAAAAAGTAATTAATGTTTTAACAAATTTTTATATTTTCCATAAAAAAATTTGTGTCAAAACTTTCTTAAACTGGTTTGTTAACAATTGCCCACACTATTAACATGATCCTAAAAATAATCCTTAACTAATCTGTTGAGAATTTATAGTTGATCCCAAAATCTTGGGAATATTGTTGTTGTTGTACAACTAGTTAAGGAAAATTACAATCCACCCTACTTTATATAAATGTTTAAAATTCTTTCTCCCCCCCCCCCCACCAATAGTGAGAAAAGGAAAGTTCGTTTTTGTTCATAAAAAAAAGAAGAAGGAAAGTTCGTTTTCTTTTTTTGATTAAATATTCTTGGTCAAAGAACAATTAATTAGAATTAAATGTTAAAGAAACTAGTACTATAAAGATTAAAGATCGGTTTTGTATGGACGGCAATTGCCCTACCTCTATTTAATTATTGCTATCTGTCCCACAGCCTTTATTTTATTTTATTTTACTGTAAATTTTTATATATATTTTTTTTTTTGATGGAACAAAGGAAAGGCTATTTTAATTCTCAAAGAAAATTAAGGACATAAAAAATGATTCTATTTAAGAAGACCAGGCCATAGCCCACAGGGACAGTTATTGCTCTGTGGACCACATTTCATATGTGAGTTCTATCTTGTTCACGCGTTTTGAATGTGAGAAATCCCAGGTGGACCAGGTCCATTAATATGAAAACGAATGAATTTAGCATTTCATAATAATAATAATAATAATAATAATAATAATAATTATTATTATTATTATTATTATTATTATTAAGTATGTAAATCCGGATGTTTTATATTCAATTCATCACGCCAAGAGTTTTGAGCTAATTGACACTTTCTAATATTTTTATGAGAATAAAATAGTCTCACCAAAGACACCACGAGCTTTGAGCTGGTTGACACTTTCTAATATTTCTATGAAAATAAAATAGCCACATCCAAAGATAAGATACCACTTCCTAATATATAGGAAAAAAAAAACTCTTATCACAAAAAAATTAAAACAAATTTGTAATTAGTGTTCAATGTCCAACAATACTCAGCTACGATTCCAACAATGATTGTTATTATTCTTGATTTTTTTTTTTTAATTGATTGCTATTTGCTAGCCTCCCATTTGTGGCATTAGTTGACCATTTGTGATTTATCAAAGATCGATTAGTTTTATTTATTTATTTATTTTTGTTGAGAAACAAGATCGATTAGTTTAACTAACGTATTTTACTACATACTAGTAAAAGACCCGTGCGTTGCACGGTTTTATCATAAACTTATATAATATATATTTTATTTGATAAACAATAACCAAATAAGTAATTATTATAATAACAAAAGGAATATCTGTTATCTAAACTACTTTGTCTGGTGTTGTTGGAATGATTAGGGGGGAAAAGAAAGAAATTTTAATGTTGGTTTTTCATTTATCTTTGTTTGGGTATTGAAGAAGTTGTAGTAAACTGAGATTAATACATGTATTTGGCTTAGTTGAGAATTTTCTGGAAATTGAATTTCACCAAACCATGAAGCACAAATTATGATACTCTTAGTAGTTATTTTGAAGAATTGATAATAGTAAGAAATAACAAAACAACTAACTATTATAATAAAAAAAAGTAATAAAATGTATTGGCACAATTACTATAAAATATAAAATGATAACATCTAAAAAAATTAACTTGTATACAATAGCTTAAAAGTAAATTTTTCCAAACTCAAATCATTCTAAAATGAAAACAATCTAAAACTCTAAATATGAAAATAGTCTTTGATTTAAATATTTTATATGTTCTCTAATCCTCTAACACTTCTATATGATCTTCCACTTCCTCTTTTTTTATTTCTCTGCAAAATAGAAACAATACAGAAGTTATTTTCTTGTTTAGGAAAATAAAGATTGCGTGAAGTTTTAAAAAAGAACCAAATAATATTTATTTGTGCAATTGTACTTACTTCTTCACAATCTTTCTTTTCTTTACTTGTGCATAGATTTTTTCTTCAAGTACTTCATTTCCATTGTTAGCCCCTCTTTTTGTTGTTTCCTATAATCAATATGATTCAATATGTCATTATGTACTAATGATAATATTATAACTTCATCAATAATGTATAGGTGAAGCATCGCTACCTGTAATTGTCCGTTTCCTTAATTTCAATGACTCTAGTTACTGTAAAGTTTTGTTTGCAAACGAAAAAATTGTATGCAGTAATTTTCAGTTGGAAGATGTAGGTTTTTCCAATTATGCATTTGATGCTACTTGGAATAATATTGTCATCGTCTTCATCCTATTATTAAAAAAAAAAAAAAAACAAAAGATTTCAATTAGTGTAACATAATACAATTAATGTAATTATACAAATAAACTATATATATATATATATATATATATATATATTTATTTATTTATATATTTACCTCTTCTTCCATATTGTAGAGTTGCATAGTAGGCACTTTAATTAACTTCTCTGCTTCCTTGTCAAACACTACAAAATTTGCATATTCTGTTGTATCCAACTTGCATGTCAAGTCTGTATCTGAAATATTATTTTTCATTTACATCAATTAACATTTTAATATATTTAAAGTTAACCAATAGTAAATATTAGAATTACTTACCTAATTTTTGGGAATCCACATACTTTCATACATGTCTCACAAAATAGTTTGGATTCATGGTTTTTCAATTTTTTAGGACACTCATCACAGGAGACATAATACCATCCATTCTCAACATTGATCTTTTTAATTGAGGCCGTGCAATAAAATGTTATGTCCTATAAAAAAAATACATGGTAAAAGTTCATAAATGAATTTTTCACATAAACATATTTGGAAAGCAAATATAGACACAAGAACACTCTTTAAAACATCTTAAATATACAGCAATTTACTACTCCTTTCATCTGTCTTTTTCAAAAGTCTTTATTGTATTCAAAATCAATTTGAGGAATTAACGTAATCATAGTTTGTTGTCATCAACTTAAACTTAATTACCATTGCTTACCCTCTGCCATAATATATTTAACAATTGAATCCAAGTTCTAGTAAGAGATAACAATACCTTGCACACTCAATACTAACCTGTTCTTTTTCAGTCTTTATAAAGGTCAAAATTTCCAATAGTGTTCTTTTCATCTTAGAAATCTCATTAGGGTCAAGAATTGAACGTGATAGTTGCAACGACTCAATCTTCTTCTCTTTCTCATCAAGGCTGAATTCAGTTTCTTCAAGACTATATTGAAATTCAACATATTAAAAATGTCTATTGGTATCATAAAATAATAATTTAAGATATTATAAAATTGAACTAAAATAAATAAGTAATTTTAAAATTGTACTAACCTTTTTCTTAACTCTATGACCTCTGGAATATCTAAATTCACATACAACTTTGAAGAGTTTGTAGAAGACGATGATAATTTCCCTACCATCATTCATACATAAGTAGTTTAAATTATGATGTTTAAACACATATCATGTATATCAAAAGAAAGAATTGCTTACTCATATAAGTCTTGACAGTGGTTGTGGTTGATGTGATAATTATAATAGGCCACACAAAATTATCAAAACATATATCTTCATTAATTGCCTTTGCAAATTTATCCCAAAATGTGATTCTAATTTTTTCCCTCCTGCATAAACATTTTTGTTAGACAATTAAAAATTTATCTCTTAACAAAAATTTACAAATCTAAGTAATATATTCATCAATATCTAACTAACCTGTTATCTTGAAGTTCAATTAGCCTTTTGTTCATTTTTTTTCCCACGCACCTCTATCTTTTCCATGGGAGAAATTCCTACGATTTCTCCTATTACATCTACAAACGATAAAGTGATTAATCAAAATAATGAGTTATGAAGATAATAGTATATAAATATATTTTAAGTATAAATGTATAATCAAAATTACTTGTTAGAGTTGTGTTTTTGTCAGCAAGATATTTTAGCTCATCAAATGGAACCAATTCAAATTTTTGTTTTACAATTAGTTCATCATTTGTTTCTAACAACTTCACAGATGTTGTTGCATAAAATCATCTTATCATGTACTTGTGATTCACAATCCTATAAGCATCCTTGTTTTCTACAACTCCAAAATATTTTATTCAATAAGTTTTACCTTCATGTATATCTCTAAAATGATTAACAAATGACTTTCTAATACTTGCATGAATAAGATTATCCTGAAAAAATGAGAATAAACTTATCAAGAAAATATAATTCAATTGTATTTGAAGAGCTAAAAGTAATTTTATTATCTTATTTCAAAACTTACGTTCTCATCAAGAAGCACCAAATCAACACTCATAAGTTCATTATTTGTTTTAATGTTAAGAACTTCCCACATTCTTGTGACTCTAACTCTAATATTCCAATCGTCTTTTTCAGTGTCGATTTCATCCAAATGATTATATCTTTGACTTTGTCTATCCATTCTGATAAAAAAAAAAAAATTATTAGCATTTATCTAAAAACAAAAGAAATTTTGATAGAGAAAAATGAAAAGTAAATTTTTTGAAAAATTAAAAATGTTTACACCTTCAACAATTACAAACATAATAACATGTTAATAAGATGCACAACAATTGCAAAGAGTATAATATATTTAAAAAATAATATTTTTGCAATGCAGCCCCATAGCGACAATTAAAAATTAAAAACATATTATAATATATAATTAAAAAAACATAGTATAAACATTAATCATAGATTCACAGATCAATTTCTTATATAATTTCTTAACAATCAAACTAATATTATTAAAAAAAAATCAATTGAAAATCCTTAACAATTCTCTAAACTGGATTAAACTTAAGGCAATCAACTTAAACAAATACACAAAATATATTCAATTTGATGGGAAAAAATATATTCAATTTGATGGGAAAAAAAAGTAGAGTAAACAAATACGTACTTGTAAAGTTGTAGGTAGAAGAAGAGAATAGTAGAGATTGTAGGTAGAAGAAAAGAATAATAACGCAAAAGAATCGTATGATAAGTATTAATTATGAATTATTTGATATATATATATATATATATATACACCCTCCACGTTGAAGAATTTTATATGAACAAAAAGTCTAAAATTAATTAAACAACCATGTGATTCACAATATTATATCAACTGAAGTTTTTCTTTGCCAGTCAACTTCTTATCTTCATAAATAACCTCTTTTTTTTTTTTTAATTTTTTTTTTTATCCTGGGATATGTACGGTTTTACAGTTGGCCTTAGCCACATAACGTTTTTTTTTTTTTTTTTTTTTTAATCTTGAGATATATACTGTTTTATAGTTGGCCTTAGCCACATATCGTTTTCTTATCTTCATCAACAACCTTTTTTTTTTGTTTTTTTTATCCTGGGATATATACGATTTTACAGTTGGCCTTAGAAACAACGTTTTTTTTTTTTTTTTTTATTTAAATCCTGGGATATATACTGTTTTACAGTCGGCCTTAGCACATAACGTTTTTTTTTTTTTTTTTGTCTGGAATATATACGTGGCCCTTTTTTTTGTGATAAATCAGCATTTTCTCCTGGGAAAGTGCCATATCATCTCTACATACGTGTCTATCTAATGCGTGAATTGTGAATCTGTGATAACTTATATATATATTTTTAAAATCTAAAAATTTAAGAAAATTTCTGTAATTTGGTGAAGCCACTTGGCGTAACCACGGTGTCTAAGTCCAACTTTTATTATATATAATATGATTTTATTTTTTAATATTTTTTATAGTATTGGCTGAACCATTAATACTAGCCGAAATATGTGAAAAAATTATGATAACTTCGTTACAAGCTGGTATTTTATCCAGTAGGTTTTAAAAAAGTATTAGTATTGGTTTAATGGCCTTAACTGCCCTTGTAGAGCAATTCATCTTTCATCCAACTTTATCTGCAATTCAACTAATGAAAATGCCCATTTGAGTCAGTGAGTAAATTTTCATAATAATGTTTGTTTTTGATGTTTACAAAACTCTTAACTTTTATAAAAATGATGAAATAGGTAACAGCAGCATAACGGAGTCGATCTCTGTTGGGCAAGGTAACATGCTTTGGGCCACACAAAATTCCGGGGTAGGTAATATGTGATTATCCCAATAAATTTGTAAAGATTAAAAGAAATCCATACTGAAGCCAAGATATAGAAAACATAAAGGTACAATCAAAGCTCCATTTCTTGATACTTCAAGTATTGTTGCTACTATTTCACCCAAAAAAAAAAGTATTGTTGCTACTTGCTAGCCTTTGAGATGAGGATCATTGCAGCAGGACCTACATGTATAATATATATTACATTACTAAAATCACATCTATAACTAATTAAAATACCATTGTCAGTCCCAAGCAAAGGCATTGGATATGGTGATTGTGGTGAGAATCTATAAAGAATAAACCATGCCAATACCACATTAACGTAAAAGCTTACTTTTTAAAATTTGGGTCCAATAAAGTTGTATAAAAATAGTGGCTGATATTTATTGACCCTTCATCTTTGAAAGAAACTGTGACAAAAGTGCCTTACCGAGTGACTCATAGATGCCAAGTGGAGCACGATTCAGCTCAAGAAAGCTCTCTTTCTCTCTCCTTACAACAAGCCAGAAGGGGGTTTTAAATCCAAATTATTCCCATAGAAAGATCCAAGCGCTTTTAGTTAGTAAAATACAGTACGTACGTGTATGATACAAAAAATATACGAACGTGTATAATTCGGTCATTTCAAGAAAATATGTTTCAAAAATTCGGTAGAAAAATACGAATACAGATAAATAACGATACATGTATAGTACGTGTATAATATGTTTATATTTTAAAAAAATGCTACCAAAAATACGGAAATATTTCTCAAATACTTTATTTTATAGATAAATACAATAGTCGTTCTATTATGTTTAATAGAAGATTATAAAGGATTTAATATGAAATAATCTACCGTACGTATTTATATTGTATAATATATATATATATATATATATAATTGATTCAATAGAATGTAAAATTAAATCATAATAGATGAAAGAGATTTAAAAATGATAATAATAAAGCGTAAAATATAGATTGCACTTACAGTAACAGTGGTGTTGGATGGCTAGATGTACGAGACAAAGCCTTAAAGGCACAATTAAAATTCTCCTAGTATAGTAGAATGGAGGATGGCTTTTTGTATATAACCTTCACCATCTATATATATAATAATAGGTGAAACTAAGAAAAACTTATATTAGAATTTCAAATTAGAGTTCCAATTTTGCGCCATGTGTCCTAAATTATTTATTTTTAAAGAGTTTTATTTCTTAATTTTAGAATCAAATGTGGGACCACATCATAAATATTCATTTAAGTGAGTTATTAAGTACAAAAATAAAAAAGTTTAGAATAAATGAATCGTAAAAAAAAAAAAAAAAAAAAAAAGCGCTTAACAATAATTTAAAAAAAAAAAGTACAATTTACATTTTATAACTAATAATATCCATACAAATTTTTTTAAAGAGTTAACAAAATATAAAAATGACTATCAATAGTATTTAAATTATATATATAAGAATTGAGATTAAATTCTATAAGAACGTGGTGTAAAACCCATGTTTTACCCCTCCAATCCCAATATGCCACATCATCTTATCATATATTTAAGAATAAACACAATCACACTCAATCAATTCTAATACTCATATATAAATCCAATCAAATTGAGAATTTATTGAGATGTTATTAGGTAGGATAGGATGTATTGAATTTTAAATAAAATGCTGACGTGACAATCACTTATTGGATGGTGTAAAACATGAGTTTTACACCCCATCCTTATAGAATTTAATCTTATAAGAATTATATTATGCTTTTTATTATATATCTTTAAGTGTATCCATGCATATGCATGGGGTTACAAGGTAGTTGAGTATAATAGGTATAGCCTATGCCTATACGTACACCTTAGGGTTTGGCAATTTTTCGCAACTTTATTGTTATCTCTTATCAGTTTATCACAATATACTCTTCAGATATGTTCAGATATGGATTAGGATCACATGCAATAGCCCTAGCTATTGCACCATGCAATAATCCTCATATCATTTTCACTTTTTCAAAAATTTTAACTTTTTTTTAAACTTTCAACTTTTTTACTTTTTTAACTTCCTTGATCCAATAATTTTTAGCAAAAGTTAACTTTTTAACTTTTAATCTAAACTATTGAAAAGGTGTTGTATAGTGCAATAGCTAATTTTGGAAAGCATGGATACGACAGTTTGTTTGCCATGTCACTGTTGTGTTCATGTCGAACACCTACTGGACACGGGGTATGCATGGGACACGGCTACACGCGTGTTCCATTTTTTTTTAATTATTGGACATGGCAGGGACATAGGGTATACCGGAAAAAAAAATTGGGGGGGAGGGGAGATCTGTAGCCTTGCATCTTTGTTTTCCATCTTTAGTCTTTCTCATGCTTCTTCAGTTTCTCCCACGCTCTCTCTTCATCTTTCTTAACTTTCTCTCTCATTTTTTGTTTTTAAAAAAATTATCTCTTTTTTTAAGAGTTGAGTGGCTAATTTATCTTCTTCTTTTTTTAATTTTCAATTTTTATTTTTTTAAGTTGTGTGGTTGTTTACCTCTTCTTTTTCAATTTGATTTTTTTTTTTTTTTTTTTTTTTTTTTTTTTTTTTTTGAGAAAGTTTTCAATTTGAATTTTAAGTGGCCAGCTGTTAGCCACTTCCCACTCAGATAATGGACTTTTTTTTTTTTTGCTGTGACTCAGATAATGGACTTTAATATACTTGAAACATGGGCTTAAACTATTAAAGTGTATATATATATATATATATATGTATCAAGACTTGCTCTTAGACTTTAATTAAAATAAAATATTTATCTTTCTCAAAAAAAAAAAATATATTTATTATTTCTCTTAAATTGATATATGTTCAATAGTATATGAAAAATAAATGTTTAACCATATATAAAAATATATTTAATAATTAATTAATATATATATATATATATCTACTATACCCATGTCCTACTTCTTCAAATATTGACATGTCCTTTTTTCATATTTTTACCCATAGTTGTACCTTTATTTATGCAAGTGCTTCCTAGGTTTCGTATTACAATTATCATCAATAGATTACATATCCTAAAAAGCCACCCTTGTGAGTGAGGCTTGGTGCAGTGCCTTTCATGGTTGATACACATCAAGTATTTTTGAAGACTTTTAACTTGTAAGCATAGTTGGATCTGCTCTACTAACCTATTTCTAGAGCTGGAAAGGTTGGATATAATTCATGTATTTTGAATATAATACCTGTGTGTTGAATTTAATGTAGTCTGGAACATTTAGTGGCTGGTTGTGTTATTTTGTAGTTACATTGCATGTATATTCTGCTTGATTTTAGTTGTAATGAAGTTGTGGTACAAACTTCTAAAGCAAAAAATGCTTTTTTTTTCTCTAACCATTCATAGCTGAGTTTGATTGTTATGCTTATGCACTAAAGAGTGAGTATCCCAACTGATCAGATATGTATTTTTTTCTTTTTGAAGTTTTTCTTGCTATATCCCTCCCAGGTCTCCCTTTAGTGCTTGAAATGAGATTAAAAAAAAAATAGTTTTGAGTATTTTATATATAATATAGTTGTGTTTGGTGTTGTTAATGCTTACAATGTGGTGGTGTGTTAGTAACATTGTCAATACAATAGTTTTTTTGTGGTTTATGTTGTCTAGTATAGATAAAAGGAATACAAATCCTCTATACCGCATTTTGTGTTTCGCTTTATATTCCATCAATCACAATTTGTCATTTTTTTTTTTTCATTTTAAACTTTGGCTATTTTATAAGGAAAGTTAAACAAATACATGGCAAGTTGTAATTGGTAGAACATAAATTAGAACATAAAAAATGATACAGAGGATTTGTATTCAGATAAAAGAAGGTCAATTAAAGTATACTAGTGTGGTGCAAAACAACAGATTGCGACTTGGACTACTTAAGCAAATATATGAGACGTGGGGTTTGACCCACTTCCTTGACTCACTAGCTCACTGCATAATCAAGGGCGATGATTTCACTTCTGTCTAAGATAATAAACCATTATAGGGTGTCCTCAGTGAGCATTGTTGGTACAGTAGTAATACCTTTCACCTCCCTCGAGTCGTGTTAGTGAGGTAACACTCACTTTAACGGATTCTACTATGATCTCTAATAATCAGTTTGGATAGAGGAGGAGGGAGGGAGAGTAAAGGAGAATTGAGTAGAGTTGGCCACAAATTGATTCAACCCTCGTGTTAATAAACCATGGCCGAAGAACTAACAAGTATGCTCCAGTAGATAGGAGGTAGGAATAGAGCGCAATTGTTAGTTCTCCACTTCTTTGGCAATAGGCATTTTGACACTAAGTCTTGAACCTTGATCATCATTAATAACACCATGTTGGTCACTTTAAATTTCCTGTGAGCGGCTAGGAGAAGAGTAAAGACTCTTAATTCCCAACTGTGAGCAAAATTCCTTGAATTTGTTGTTGTTGATCTGCTTCTTCTTGTCAAAGACTATCACATGTGAGACTCCAATTCTACAATTGATGGATTTCCATATAAAATCATTCATATTCTACCCAATTATTGTTACTAAGGGTTTTGTCTCTACTCACTTGGTGAAGTAGTTAATGGAAAGCCAATTTTTTTTTTCTTTTTTCTTTCAAAATCACTATTTTTCTTCATGAAGCTGCAATGAAAAACAATACTCTAACTCATATATAATTATCTTTTAAATTATATACACAATTAATATTTTTTTAAAGTTAAATCAAGGTTTTTTTTGGTTAACTAAATTAAAGATTAGATTTTAGAGTATATTTATTTTTAGAAAACATCAAATGAAAAAATTTTCTTTTGTTTATGGATGACAAAGTAGAGCATGTGTCAAACCTTCAACCATATAATTCATAATATTTTTTCTTTCAAAGTAATGCTACAAACACAATATTTTTGAAAACATATGAGTGAGTTTTTTTTTTGTTCTCATCTAAACTATTACTAACATCACTTTATTATTTGCAGTTACCAACTCGACATCTTGGTAGTTGGACATATTTTGCGAAAATTGTGACTATAGAGTTATTGTTTCCTCTAACAAGGAAAAAAAAAAAACCATGCATTTCTATATCCCTAACAATCTAAATGTAGTATGTAAAATGAAAAATAAAAGAGTTAGTAAGAAAAAGAAATTTGTACTTTAAATTAGTGTTTTTGTTAATTTTTAATATGAAAGAGGTCATTAACTAAAATTTAAAATTGTGGGAAAGTACACAAAAATCCCATGGTTTTTTTTTTTTTTTTTTTTTTTTTTTTTTTTTTTAAATTTAAAACATGATACCCCTTGAAGTTTTGAATTTTGAATGTAACAATTAACCACCTCTTGTATTAATTGCTTTATACCTAAACTACTAAATATTTGTGGAAACAGACATTTTTGCTTATACAATGACACATGTTTATGTATATATAGAGTTTCAACATATGATGTCCAATTCTGATAATTGCGTTCTTTATTATCAGACCAAGATACCAAACGATTTTTTGTACAGACGATTATATTGAACCCCAAAATTTCTTATTTAACCATTAGAGACTTTACCAATTGATCTAACTGGAAACCATCATGTTTATATTATTTTCATATGAAATGATATCACAATTAATGGTTTACACATAAATCATAGTTATTATGTCTAGACATGGTTGATTAGATTTAAAGCACGTGCAAAGCACCCATAGATCACTATTAGAAAATATTTATTTCAAACAATAATATGATTGTATCACATATCCTTAAATTTAAGCTAATTTTCTCTATATCATTTGGATTAAAGATGGATTAAAAATACCAATAATTTATTCACAACAAAATTACTTTTAAAGAATTTGTCCTAAGTGAATTTTTTAAGTAAAATCAAGAGTTTATAATCTGCATTTTGAAAATGAATATGTATCATTATATCTCTACCAAAAAAAATTGAGTAGTCACTGCAATTAGAGTAAAGAAGATGAAAACAACCTCATATTCTTCTCAGATGGATAGAGTGTCAAATTCCAAACCACAAGTGGACAACTTAAATTTTGGCCAAACCACAAGTGCGTAAGTTGTAATTTGCTAATAAAAAAATGATATCAATAACATAAAACCAATAGCAATAACAACAATTTAAAAATAATTAAAACAATAACAACAACTTGTTTATATTTTTTATAATTATTTGTTGAAAAACTTGTTCTAACGGAACTTTATGAGAAAAAAAGTAATAATTATTATGTTTAAACATAACAAACATAAATTATTTGAACCTATTGTATTTTTAAAAATATAATTGTGGCAGGCAGAAAAAGAAAACTGGCTCGTTACCCACACAATTAATTTTTTAGAGATGGGATGCGAAGTCAACTTTAAATACCCATTCTGTAACAAAAGATGACAATCATGCCTAAGAACTACACAAAAAATAATTATGTTTTCAACTGTAAGTAACTTGATAATTGACTAAGTGTTTGTCCTCGGGTTCAGTCCGAGGAAGAAGGTACAATAGGGTGGTTCTTCTCTTTCTTCTCTTTTTCTCATACCAAAAAAATCCCTCTCCCTTGATCTAGGTGCTTCTTGGCTTTATATAACTTAGCAAGAATGCATCCGGATCTTACATTTGGAGGGTTATGATTAAACTCTCCTTACAATTGTCCTATTAAGACCCTGCTAGAAGGTTTTTACACCAAAATATAAGCTGTGAAGGACACTGTTCATGGTCATTTTCCCATTAATGCAGTCAGCTAAGTGGTTGTAATGCATTTAATGTGGAAGGTATGGCTGCCTTATCCTTCCTTTTTCTTCTCTTCCTTGTTTTATACCGAGTTACCTTTATCTCCCTTGGGATTGCACCATGCTCCCTGCATGCCTGAGTCTCGACCATCCGAGGTTAATAAGGAGTCCTCGGTATTTTTATCAATGGGAACATCTCGAACTCCTTTATTAGAAAAATAGATCTTCTCTGAAGACTCTTGGCGAAATTCCCCTCCTCAAAAATAACCTTGCCTACTTTATTACTGCTTTGGATCCTCTTACCCCCATAATAGACATTCTAGTCACCATTCTTTGATATGTGAACCCTGCATTCTTTAGTCCAAATGGCATTACTCTATAGTAATAATTTCCTGTTGGGGTAAGGAAGGCTGTTTTCTCTTGGTAGGGCAACGCCAACTAGATTTGATGGTAGCCTTGAAAAGCATCTAGGAAACTCATCCTAGGGTGTCCATACGTTGCATCAACTAATTGATCAATTCTCGGGACAGGAAATGGATCCTTCAGATAGGCTTTATTAAGATCTGTAAAATCCACGCACACTCTCCACTTCCCTGATTTTTTGCTTACCACCACAGTATTAGCCAACCATTCTAGGTAGAAAACCTCTTTAATTGCCCTAGCCTGTTTAAGCTTACGAACCTCATCTTTTACATCTTCAGCATGTTCTTTAGACGAACGCCGAGGTAGTTGTTTCTTTAGGGTAACTTTGGGGTTAACATTCAAGTGATGGTAGATAAACTCGGGATCAACCCCGGGTGCTTCGTATGCACTCCACACAAAAACATCCAAATTACCCTTCAAAAAGTCCACCAGCTGCTTTTTATCCTCTATTGGGAGCTGAATCCCGACTTGAAAGTATTTATCTGCATCCTCGCCATCCTCACCAATGATGACCCTTTCCAACTCCTCACAAGATACTGGACTATCTGAGGAGGTAGGTTGCCCAAGCTGTGGTTGCTATAACGTCGGCGCCACTTCCGAAGAGCCAATTTGAGCAACACGATGATCAACCGCCACCCCCATGCATTGTCTAGCCACCAACTGGCATCCCACCAACTCGGCCACCCCCTTTATTAGTAGGATATTTTTCCTTAACATGCAACGTTGATGAGATTGCCCCCATGGCATGTAGCCACGGTCTGGCCAAGATGGCGGTATATGGTGAAAAATTCACGCTTACCACCTTATCCCCAGTTTATACTAGTAATCAAATTATCCCTTTCGGAATGGTAGTGTTTCCATCAAATCCAATCAACGGAACATCATATTGATCCAAATCCTCAAGTTTGAGTCCTAGGCCTTTAAACCAGTCAGGGTACATAATTTCTGCCCCATTGCCTTGGTCAACCATTACTCTCTTGACATCGAACCCTGTTATTTGCAAGGTTACCATCAGGGCGTCATCGTTTGGTGAATCATTACCAACTTGTCTTCCTCGGTAAATCCTATGATAGGTTGCTCTGAAACTCTGGCCTTCTTACATGGTGCCTCCTCTTCAGATCCTGCCATTTGTGGTGATACTAACATTACTCTGCTAACTAGGTGAGATTCTCTTCTCAGGGTTTCCAAAATGACATTTATTGTTCCCAGAGATGACTGAGGTGCCCCATTTTTTTGTGGTCCTGTCACAAGCCGATTTCCCTAACTAGCTGACTGCTGCAAAAATTGCTTCAACTTACCGGCTTTAATCAACTGATCAAGAAAAGCTTGCAAGGTTCTACATTCCTCGGTCATATGACCTCAATCCTAATGGTAATGACAATACAAATTCTGATTTCTTTTATTTGGATCTCCCCCCATCTTATTTGGCCATTTGAAATAGGGTTCGTGCTTAATTTTCTCTAACACATGATATATCAGCTCCTTAAACACCGAGTTCACCGCTTAAGGGCCGGCAACGGTATGGGATGTTTGATTATAAAACTCCCTCCTTGGCTACGAAGGCGCAAATTAGCCTGTCAAGCTATCCCTTCGGTCAAGTACAAAAGCCTTAGCTTTACCCTTGCTAGAGCTCTGGTTGTCCTCAACCCTTTTATGCTCCTCAATCCGGTCCATGAGTTAATGCATGCCCCGAGGCGCTTTCATGGTAAGTGATTTCTACAGGTCGGAATGTGTAGGAAGACCCACTTTGAAGGTTCGTACAACGATGACCTCAAAATCCCCATCAATTTCATTATAGATCTCCCAATATCTATTAGAATAATTTTTCGGAGTCTCCCCTTCTCTCATAAACATCGAGAGTAAAGAATATAAGGGTCTAAGGACTCGGCTACAAGTCATAAATCTCACCCCAAAGGCCCTAGTTAGCTCCTCATAGGAATGTATTGATCCTTCTTCAAGGTTGTCAAACCACCTTATAGCAACCGGTCCAAGGCTTGAAGGGAAGACCTTACACATTAAGGCCTTATTTTTTGAGTGAGTGGTCATCCTCTAGTTAAAATGGCTCACGTGCTCGACTGGATTGGTTTTACCATTATAGATGGTGAAAGTAGGCTGGTTAAAGCAACGAGGGAGCTCGGCCTGCTCAATACGCCGAGAAAACGGAGAACAAGAAATTTGAAGGAGAGCTTTTCCCATAGCGTCATGTCCCCGGCCTCTCTTTGGTGGTGTTCTAGACTTCTTACGATAATGGTCTCATCCGAAAGAACGAGGAGATGACGATATGAACGATTCACTTGGTGGAGTCCTGCTCCTAGGTCAGTAACTTCCATCACTTTCAGTACTCGAATATTGGTCTAGAGAAGGGGTTCTATCTTCCCTTATTCGAGTTCGATGATGAAGACGTCAACGTAACCGCTCCAATTTCTGCTCTAAGTTATGGACTTCTTCATCACGTGAATTATTACTCGCCTCATGTTGCCCGGTTCGTTCAGAATGAAAGGAAGGTGCTCCCTGGCTGTGAGTTTGAGCCACATCTTTATCCCTCCTATGTTCGAGATTAACGAAATGATCTCTACACTGAGAACCAACAGACTCCAATGATCCACTACGCCTAGTACCAGCCATAGCTATGAGATTTGGAAGGGTACTTCAGAAGACTTTCCCACAGACAGCGCCAATTGTGGCAGGCAGAAAAAGAAAACTGGCTCGTTACCCACACAATAAATTTTTTAGAGATGGGATGCGAAGTCAATTTTAAATACCCATTCTATAACAAAAGATGACAATCATGCCTAAGAACTACATGAAAAATAATTATGTTTTCAACTGGAAGTAACTTGATAATTGACTAAGTGTTTATCCTCGGGTTCAGTCCAAGGAAGAAGGTACAATGGGGTGGTTCTTCTCTTTCTTCTCTTTTTCTCATACCAAAAAATCCCTCTCCTTTGATCCGGGTGCTTCTTTGCTTTATATAACTCAGCAAGAATGCATCTGGATCTTACATTTAAAGGGTTATGATTAAACTCTCCTGACAATTGTCCTATCAAGACCTTGCTTGAAGGTTTTTACACCAGAATATAAGTTGTGAAGGACACTGTTCATGGTCATTTCTCCATTAATGCAGCTAGTTAAGTGGTTGTAATGCATTTAATGTGGAGGGGATGGCTGCCTTGTCCTTCCTTTTTCTTCTCTTCCTTGTTTTATACTAAGTTACCTTTGTCTCCCTTGGGATTGCACCATACTTCTTGCATGCTTAAGTCTCGACCATCCAAGGTTAATAAGGAGTCCTCGGTATTTTTATCTACGGCAACATCCCGAACTCTTTTATTAGAAAAATAGATCTTCTCCGAAGACTCCTGGCGAAATTCCCCTCCTCGGAAATAACCTTGTCTACTTTATTACTGCTTTGGATCCTCATACCCCCACAATAATGATTATTAAAATAAGAATAAACATATTAAACAAAAATGAAACCACACCCTCTAAGTTTCACCAAAATTCATTCATGCCTCTAAATTCATCTCAAAAATTTAGTTCACATTTCAACAAAAAAGAGTAGCAGTAGCCAATATGGATAAGAAAAAAAGAAAAAAAAAAGTTGTGAATTTTATTTTTAAAAAATCGATAAAAAAAAGCTATGTAAACTATTTCAAAAGAATTAGTGATAAATATGGTGGAGACTAACTTAAAACCTTTATTTGGACTTAAAAAGATGGATTCTTCAACTCGAGATACTTGGTTAATTGAGGGCATGCTAATAGTATTCGATGAAAGATAAGAAAAGGATCATCAGAAAAATAGTTGATAGAATTGTCGTCAATAACTCCTTTTTCATAGAGATACAATACTTATGCCACACCATTGAGATGTTGAGAGTCATAGGGAAAGTAGTAACCTTAAAGAAATGGATGACACTATTGCTGTCACTATGGGTGTAGCATTTGTGAAAGTTTTTGTTGATAGAGTGCATCCAAAAATCCATTTCACATTTTGGTAGAATTTGTTAATACAATTTTTTTAATGTTTTTATTGTTTGTGTTCTAATTCTTTTTATTTAAAAATAATTTATTTAGTTAGTAGGATTTTTTAATTTATAAATTCAAAGAAATGAACACTTAATGACAAATTCCTAACGAAGGCCAGCAAAAGGTCTTAATTGAACAATTTTGAAACTTAAAGGACTCAATTGAATAAAAGTAAAATTAGAGGTCTGAAATGAATTTGGTGAAATTTAGAGGGTAAGTTTTGCATTTTTGCATAATTATTATGAGAATAAAAACTAATAATTATTATGTATAAACATAACAAACATAAACGGTTTGAACCAAGTTTCTTTTGAAATATAATCATAATGATTACTAAAAGATAATAAAAATTATTTATATTTTAATATTTGTAGGATATGACATATTGTGATTTAAGATCCTATTGTGATTCAAGACTATAGTGTTGATACGTTTTGTCCCAAATTAGGGAGCAAATAATTTTTTATGAGAAATGATATGTTCAGAACATCTTCACAACATTTTAACAACAATCCTAAGTGGCAGGTTGTTAGTGATTGTTATTGTTGAGCAAAAAAGTAATCTTAGTGTTAGGTTCAAATTTGAACCAATAACAACTAACCACCTGTGATTTGTTGTGAAAATATGGTAAAAATGTTGTGGATGTAGCATCTTTTTTTTTTTTATTATTAGTACTAGTGTGTAACTCGTGCTTAGGCACGGACATGATGAGTCATAGTGATGCTATTGATATTAACTTGGGTCATAAAACATATAGGATATTAGTTCGATCAGGACATTTGGAGTTACTAAAATAGTTTTTTCTTACAATTTTCATGATATTGGTTACGCCAAATTTCTCATTACATTACTATTATGTATATAATTTTGAAAATCACTATTGAATACTATATATGCAATATTAATTCACAATCAATGTTCATGAAATTCTACTAACTATAACAGAAAATAAAAGAATAAAAATAAGGGATTGAATGTGCATGAGTATTTTGGGGAGTTCTAGTGGAAATTTGATTAAATGTAATTTCATTCCTTTTGATTCCTCCCAATTTTGGGAAATAAAAATTTGAGGTTTTAAGGAAAAATTAAGAAAATGAGTGTTTCTTACTATCCATGTTATTTTCTCTCACTTATACTTCCAAATAATTAAGACTCAAATAAGGGTATGAAAAGAATATTATAATTATTCTTTTTCTATTCTTTTTCTTCCACTACCAAAAAAGAGGGCTATA
Organism: Quercus tomentella; assembly: GCA_028535165.1. Classification (NCBI taxonomy): domain Eukaryota; kingdom Viridiplantae; phylum Streptophyta; class Magnoliopsida; order Fagales; family Fagaceae; genus Quercus; species Quercus tomentella. The sequence continues at coordinate 44,491,006 of JAPQVY010000001.1, read as the reverse complement.
GCTGCGCTTGAAAAACGCAGCTATAGGCTATAGCTACGTTTTTATAGCCGCGTTTCCAAACACGGCCTATACTTTGCGACTATAGCCCCTGCGGGGACCTAGAGCTGCGTTTCTAAAAACGCGGCTCTAGATCGTTGTATAGCTACGTTTTATAACCCTTATAGCTGCGTTTTTGTAAAAAACGCGGCTATAGACCCGCTTTGGCTGCATTTAAAACGCGGCTGTAGGTTCAAACCTGTAGTTGCGTCTACAACGCAGCTATAGGCTACCCTGTAGCTGCGTTTTCCAAACCCGACTAAAGCCTCCTATATGGGTTTTGTCTATAGCTACGTTTATAAAAACGCGGCTATAGACATTTTCCCCCCCCTTTATTTTGCTAAATCACAAATTCTTGCCCATATTGCATGAAGAAACGCAGCTCTTGCATTATGTTTAAGCTGCGTTTAAAAAACGCAGCTCTTCCCCTCAGTGGCGACTCTAGGAATTTTGTCCAGGGTGTTCCTATTCTACTTTGCAAAAATTTCGGGTAATTTTAGCCTATTTTGGGACGTTTCAGTAAATACCGGTCGAAATTCAAGATTTGACTAGAATGAAGTTTGTGCTTAAAAAAAAAAATGTTCTTAAAACCAAAATAATTTTGCATTTTGTACACCGAAAAACCTCAAAAGGAAAAAAAAAATGAAAAGAAAATAAATGAACAAAGTTACCTGTACAATAAACTATAAGTTCATTTGAAATATTAATAAAATTATTAATTATTGTTGTTTAGTTGTTTCATAAATTTGTTTGTCTTTTATAAACTATAATTTGTGTATTGTTGTTTCATTAATTATTAAATTATTAATTGTTATTTAGCCTAACATAATTTAATTTGTTTGTCTTTTATAATGTATTAGTTAATTAAATTATTAATTATTAATGTTTAGTTGCTTCATTAATTTTTTTTACCAATTACTAGCAGTCTAGCACACACCCCACTGTGCATTAGCACACACTAGCACACACCTCATGTGTGCACACACCCTTGCCTCTTCAATACAGTACTGGAGGCCGTTTTGGTTTAGCTAGAGAAACGAAATATTTCGGTACCAGTTAATACCGATGTACCGTTTTGAAATTACCGCTAAATATATATATATTCTCTTAATTACCAGTTAGTTGTTTCATTAATTTGTTTGTCTTTTATAAACTATAATTTGTTATATTGTTATTTCATTAATTATAAAATTATTAATTATTATTTAGCCTAACATAATTTAATTTATTTGTCTTTTATAATGTATTGGTTAATTATACAACTTTAATTATTGTTGTTTAGCGTAACAATAAACTATATTATTTTAATTTGTTTGTTATTAATTATACTGCTTTAATTTGTTATATTATTTAGCCCCTTGTACACATTACACTAAAAGAGCCTAACATTGCACATCTCATGTGCAGCACAATAATTAATGCAGTGTAATGTGCAGCACATTACATTGCTTTAATTATTGTGCTCCCAGCCTCATGTGTGATGTGCCCATCAACCCATCTACCCCTACCCCACTCAATGGACAAGCACAAGCCTCATGCCTGATGCCCAATCACAATAGCTTGCCAATCAGAAAATTTCACAATCACAGATTCACAAATCACACTATACACTAAAACACAATTAATATCACACCAGCACAGTCAACACACATTGACCAACACAACGGATAAGATAAACACTAAAGCCAAATTCAAAAAGAAAAAAAGAAAAAAGAAAAAGAAAAATATAAATAAAGCCAATCAATGATTCATTCGGTCAGCCAATCAGAGAAAGAGAGTTACTGGTGATTCATTCGGCCAGCCAAATGCCAATCAGAGAGAGAGAGAGTTACTGAGTTAATTTAAATAAAGACCAAAGAGAGAGAGACATTCATTATTTAAGAAAATCAAGACTCTCAATGAGATAAAGAGAGAGAGACTAAGAGACTGAGAGAGAAAAAGAGAGAGAAATTAGAAATACCTTGAGGGAGCTGAAGCTCAGGGAGGGTCCAGACTCCGGAGGGATCTGCGATCTGCGAGCACCGAGCACCAGACCGTCTACGATCTGATCTGCGATCTACGATGAGGGGCGAGCGAGCTACGGCGACGACGAGGAGGAGCGAGTTACAGCGACGACGACTTGACGAGCGAGTATTGGGGTTTTTTGGTTTGGTTTTGCCGTTTTGGTACAGAGGCTCTGTATTGGGGTTTTTTTTGTTTATTTTTGATAAACACAGTATTGGTTTTGGTTTGTTTTGCTTTTGATAGACTGTATCAGTGTATTGAGCGTATTGGGGATTGGTTTTCTCTGCCTTCTCTGCCAGCGACGTGACCGTGGGTACGAGGGGTAAGTTTGATTTCTGATTCTGTGTTGGTTTTTTTTTTTTTTTTTTGAGAATCCGTGGATGGGTTTGCTCTGTTGGGCTTGCCGTGGGCTTTGTTCTGTTTGAAATTTTTTTTTTTCTAGATTTTAGTTCAATTTTTTTTGGGCTTTTTTTTTTTTTTTTTTTTTTTTTTGCGCCTGAAAGTTGAACAGATAAATTTTTTTTTTAATCTGAGGGTATTCCTAATTTTGTGTTGAGGGTGTTCCTAATTTAGCTTAAATATAATTTTTTTTTTTTAAAAAAAATTTTTTGCAGGTTAGGGTGTTCCTGGGAACACCCTGACCTGTACGTGGCGCCGCCACTGCTTCCCCTGTTTAAGCTGCATTTAAAAAACGCAGCTTTGGGATATATTAAAAAAAAAAAAAAAATCCCCGAATGGGTCTATAGCCGCGTTTTTAAAAACGCGGCTTAAGCTAGACCCAGCTAAACACAGCCTGTCCCTCACAAAACGCGGCTTCAGAGCTAGTCTATAGCCGCGTTTTTAAAAACGCGGCTATACGTCTAGTGGTGAAGTTGCGTTTTTCTAAAACGCAGCTCAAACAGTACCTGAAGCTGCGTTTTTGATAAATGCAACTCCAAAACGCAGCTCCAAAGCGCATTTTTTGTAATGTTCTCCCCTCTCAAATGGAGTGTTATAAACAATTCCTACACAATTTGTATGACGACAGGAACTTGTAGGTTATATAAAGGAAAAACAAAGAAGAATGACACACACGAAGATCAAATCATTCAATATTTCTACATGTTATCCTTGGGATTAGTCTTAGCCTTAGCCTTAAAAATAGTGTAGCAATTACTTCGATATCTATAATTGATAGATCGAGCAAATATTCTCATTGAAGATTGTATTGTATTGTATTAATTACTTGAAGTGCAAGTAGGCTTTTACTCTTGCCGATAATTTTCTTTCATTTATTTTCTTATTATCCAAACAGGTTTAATTTGTGTTTCTTTTTCTTTCTTTTTTTTTTTATAATTTTATTTGAAATTTTTATTAAGTTTCCATAAAAAAGAATCTTTTACAATACATGACCAAATTTCATTGGTTATAGTTTAATGAAATTTTGGCAGAAGGAACAAAAAGGTCCAATAATACAAAATTGTGTTGTATAGGAGTTTCTTTGCAACTAACCCAAATCTCAGGGATTTTCACATTTTGGCCTTATTGTATTTCAAATTTCTGTTAATTGAGATAACTATGAATACATAGAAGTTTTTCTTTTTTTTAATCATAAATTTGATTAATAGTAGTATATATATATATATATATACACACACATATGTAAGATAAATGTATCATCTAAACAGGAGTGCATAAAATTCCAACTTCTACAAAATCTTGAAAGTTATTAGCAATTTTTTTTTTATCTTTATTAGTTTTTTTTTCCCCTTAAAAGAGACTGATTTTCGAACTCAAATCTACCGCATATTAGTTTAGGGGAAAATTCTTGCCATCACACCAACTCTAACAAGGCTTATTATTTATTACACAAAATGCCTTGATTTCGTGTTTTATTTATCCCTGATGTAGCTGAAGGAAGCAAAGGGGTTCAAGGATTTTGAAGTGATCTAAACCACTGAAATTATACTTTCGGATCTTTTTGGGGAAAGATTCATGTTACTGTCAAGTCGTCATCTGATTGAGAAAAGGTTGGCGATGAGCCTCCTCCACACACCATGTCATCAATCGAGCACCTTTCATTGGCAAAGGCAAGGACCCCACAATACCAACTGGTGCGATGATTGAGCCTTGGATGGGAACAATGTGGACTGGCGGGCCCCACCCGTAGTCTACTTGGTTGAATCCCAGTCTGCCCCACTCTGATATGAATAGTGTGGTGTAAGAAAGTGGTGGTGCAATTGGGTCTTCACCATCTTTGATAGACTCACCCTTCATGTACTTGTCAAACTCAGTTGGGAGCTTAGCCTTTGCTTCTTGGATCAGCTTCACAACATCAGAAATTGATGCCTGTGTGAGTGACTCACTTGAAGCTGTGATTGTCACTGGGAAGAAGCAGTTGCCATAGAAACCTTTTGGCAAGGGAGGGTTCAAGAGCTGGCGGCAATTTGCAAAGAACACAAGCTTGAGTTCAGTATCTTGCTTAAAGTTTATAGCTTGTGTTCGACGGCTCCAAAATTTGGCAGCTACAACTTCGAAAGAAGAGCAAGTGTGTCCAGTTGATTGACGAAATTCTTGCTTGAGCTGGTTGATGTGATCTAGCGTTATGTCTACATTTGCATGGTTGAGTGTATAGTTGGGCATTTGTGGTGGTAGGTTTGGCAATGGAGTGACCTTTGCTTGTTCAGGTGGTGGTGGAAAAAAATCCCTTTGCCACACTGGTGCAGTGCTTAGATGCTCAGCACCTCTAGCCACCTCGCCAATCGCATTTAGAAATTGTGCAGCCCCTAGGCCATCACATATGCTATGGCAGAATTTGAGGCCTATCACGAAACCACCACATGCAAATTGTGTCACCTGAAAATGCATTTATGGTTAAAATTGTCAACATATTGGACTGTGAAATTATTCTAAAGTTTGACTTGTATTCAGTGTTTTGGAACATGACACATGTCTTAAAATAACCATGTATCAATTTGTATCATATACAAAATATAAAAACACTGAACGAAAGTTTTATCCATTGGACTAAAAACAAAAAAATTATTTAGTCCACTTAGCTTTATCTTTTTTTTTTCTCTTTTTTTTTTTTTTTGAATTTAGAATTAGTTGACTTAGCCCACATCCCTTGTATCAAATAAGCATATTAGTGTCGTCAACTAGCGCCTTTCTAGCTACTTTTCTTGTGGTTCTAGCTAGCAGTTTGTTTCATGTTTAGCTAATCAACATTGAGTTTAGCAAATACTAGGGCTAGAGTTTCTTTCGAACTTAATTTTGAAGATAATTCGAATAAAATGAATTGGTTATAACTTATCGGAATATTTACCTGAAATTGCACAAGTGGGTCTATGCCTTCAATCTCTGGGATATGATCAGGTAGAAACTCATCATATGGGATGGATACAATATCATCGTCCAAGTAATTGACACCATAAAGGGTACAATCAGCAAACGCCTCAACAAACCACACTCCTTCTCCAGAGCATTCAATTTGGAGCTGACCTTGGCTTGACTCTTTCAACTTTCCAGCAAGAGGGTAGTAAGGAACCAAAGCCTTGGACAAAGCTTCTCTTATAACTCGTGCTGCCTCAGGGCCATGCCTAAACACATGCAACGTTCGAGTATTGCATCTTAGAACTGGTAGTCTATCAATGATTGATAGATCAAGTAGTGTGCCTTCTGGTGTCTTTTCAGATGGCCTAACTAGGCTTCTGCTTGATCTGATTACAGAGAAAGTCATTATGGGAAGATTGGCTGGCTGAATAAGAGTGGGCTAGCAAGTATAAGAATACCATTTTGCTACGTGATCGAGTGGAAATATATATGGAGTATATTTTAAACATATGACCTCCTTGCCTTGAAGTCTAATCATGACCATGATTAGACTTCAAGGCAAGGAGGTCATATGTTTAAAATATACTCCATGATTAGACTTCAAGGCAAGGAGGTCATATGTTTAAAATATACTCCATATATATTGCCGCAAAAAGAATAAAGCATTCACATTGAGAATGACACATGTCATATGTAAGGAAAATTTAACATAAAAGCCGAAAACCCCCACACCATCCGAACTTGTAAAAGCCAACTATTGCAAAAAAATTTGCAATTGTACTACAATGCAATTCTAAATGTAGAATGGCCTTGGACAAAGCTTCTCTTATAACTCTGCTGCCTCAGGGCCATGCCTAAACACATGCAACGTTCGAGTATTGCATCTTAGAACTGGTAGTCTATCAATGATTGATAGATCAAGTAGTGTGCCTTCTGGTGTCTTTTCAGATGGCCTAACTAGGCTTCTGCTTGATATGATTACAGAGAAAGTCATTATGGGAAGATTGGCTGGCTGAATAAGGGTGGGCTAGCAAGTATAAGAATACCATTTTGCTACGTGATCGAGTGGAAATATATATGGAGTATATTTTAAACATATGAACTCCTTGCCTTGAAGTCTAATCATGGTCTGGTAGACCATGATTAGACTTCAAGGCAAGGAGTTCCGCAAAAAGAATAAAGCATTCACATTGGGAATGACATATGTCATATGTAGGGAAAATTTAGCATAAAAACTCAAAACTCCCACACCATCCGGACTTGTAAAAGCCAACTATTGTAAAAAATCCCCAAACCATCCGGACTTCTAAATATCAGGTTTTCTCTCTCATTCAAATGTCTCTCATCTCTCTCTCCATCGTTGAAGCTTCACCAAGCCTCTCTCTTCTCTCTCATTCACACGGTCTCATCTTTCTCTCTCTTGCCATCGTTGAAGTCTCTCACCAAGCCTCTCTCTTTCTCTCTGAATGTCTCTACCAATTCACCCTCATCCATCTCCAAATCCCTTTGCCAATTTACTCATCTCATAAACCCAACACTGAACCCACAGATCAGACCGTAACCCACAGCACAACCAACCCAGCACCACAGATTAGACAACAACCCACGACACAAGCACAGCCAACCACTGAACCACTGTTGTAGCCAGACATCGAACCACCACTGCTACCCAGCAACCCAAGCAAAAAAAACCCAGCACCATAACCACGACCCATGGCCCATGGCCCATGGCCACACCAACGGTGACGCCCGCGGCCAAACCGACGGTGACACCCGCAACCCACAGCCAAACTGACAGTAACGCCATCGAGCATGGCCAAACCCACAAATCTGACCCCCATAACCAACAAAAACTCACCGTAGCACAACCAACAAAAACCCATATCACAATTGGAGCACAGACCCACGAACTCATATCATGAATTCACAATCCACGACCCACGATCCACATCCGGAGCACAGACCCACGATCTCACAAACGCACGAACCAGAGCACAATCAAACCCAGATAACAGAGAAGTGAGACAGGAGAGAGAGAGAGAGAGAGAGAGAGAGAGGAATGAAAAAAATGAGAGAGGACAAATAAAAAATGTTTTTTATGTTTGCCTTCCTACTCCAAGACGATTAAAAATAATATTTTAATAAAATGGTAAAATAATAGAGTTTTGAGATGTTAGGAATATTGTAAAATATATTGGTATAATTGATAAAGTAACTTTTTGAGATGGTAAAATAGGATAAGATAGGAATTCGGAATGTGAATGCTCTAAGGTAAAAAACTATGGCTTGGTTTTCTTCCATGGAGTATTTTATATTTGTTGAAATAAGAAATTTTCATCATAAAAAATTGGTTACTTAAAAATTGCCAAGCAAAATTTATCAAAATAATAATAATAATAAAAGTTTTGGACAAGTTTGTGGGGTCAAAAATATATGTCCTCTTAACAAAAATGACAAGATGTTAAAGGGCGGGACGCGTGGTTAAATAAAATGTCTTTGGCCACATGTACCACCACAATCAAAGATGGAAGGTTTGCTTTATTCCAAATAAATAAATAAATAAAATAAAATAAATAAAAATAATTAAAATAAAAAAGATGGAAGGAAAGTAACGTGGGAATAGAAATGGTTAGATGCACTTGCAGCACATTACCTAAAAATAAGGGAATTGGCATCACATGAGTCCAAAAGAAAAAAAAAAAATATTAAAGCAAAATACCTATAAAACCTCACACTCATATGCAAAAGAAGTGAGGTCAAGTCTTGTCAAATTGGTGGTTTAATGTCATTACTCTTAATTAAAAAAAATAAAGTGGAAGATTAGGTGGGACGTGTGGCTGACTAACTCTCTGCCACACGCACCACTCAAGTATTTTCAAAGAGAGATGCTACGTCTACAACATTTCTACAACATTTTTACAACAAATCACAAGTGGTTAGTTGTTATTGGTTCAAATTTTAAACTAACGCTAAGATTACTTTTTTACCCCAACAATAACAAGTAGTAATAACTTGCCACTTAGGATTTGTTGTAAAAATGTTGTAGAAATGTTGTAGATGTATCATTTCTCATTTTCAAAAGCAAAAATACCTGAAATTTAGCCACAATCCTCGTTTAGGGGTGTGCGGTAATATTGTTCTAAAAATATTATTTCTATTTTTTAATAATATATATGACTAAAAAAGTGTGTGAAAATACATGTAATATTGTTTAAACACTGAAAATCGTTGTTTAAAATATCTTACCAAACACCCCCAAAACTCAACTGTACCCAAAGACGCTAGTGCAGTATTGTACTTTCTTTGTAGTTCTGGCCCATGAACTGTTCAGTTAAGAGAAAAAATAGGGGAAAATTGCTTCTCAGTTCCTCTATAAATTAGAGAGGAACAAAAAAAAAGAAAAAAAAGGAGAAGCACGCATACAGCAAAACACAGAGAAAAAAAGAAAAGAAAGAAGAGACACGGACATAGATAGAGAGCAACAAGCAAAGGAGAAACACAACATTAGGTGGAGATTTTATCAGTCCCTTTCTTCTCTAAATATCTACCTCTCCCTCTTCTTCAAATTTGAATTTTTGTTTGGTAAAACAATTAGGGTTGGGTTTCATGAGGAGTTCCTAACTCCATACATGATGCTTTAGATAGGAGTCCCTGATTCATAAATCCTATTTGAAAATTATCAAATAAAAATTCTCTCAAGTTTTGGTTCAGCGTTTTCTCCACTAAAGTCTTTGACTCTATCATTTTAATGGAGTCCTTAACTCTACCAAATTTGAATGGAGTCCTTGACTCTACCACATCAATGGAGTCCTTGACTCTACCATATTTTAATGGAATCCTTGACTCTACTACATTTTAATGAAGTCCTTGACTCTATCCAATTAATGAACTCCTTGACTCTACAATATTTTAATGGAGTCCTTGACTCTAACAAATTAATGGAGTCATTGACTCTACCCAAATCAATGGAGTCCTTGACTCCTAAAGTTATGATTCTAATTCCTTCAAATTCCAACATGGCTAAATTTTTTGGGATTCCTAATTTCTTAATCAAGATTGAAGTTAAAATGCCCAAAATAAAATGACTATAAAAAATTGATTTAAGGAAATTTTCCAATTCCTAAAACATGTTCATAAAAATAAATAAATAAATAAATTGCTTCAAAGGAGTTTTCTTTCCCTTAATTAAATTTGGGAACCTCAATCAAAATATCATTAAATTGGGCAAAATCAATTTGGGGATTTTAAATTTAAAACCTCAAATTAAGAACTACGAATTGGCTTGATCCCCGCCAAGGGTACGTAAGCAACCTAAATAAATTATTAGGCGCAGTCACAAATAAATAAATAAAACACGTATCTCCTTAAACATGAAAATAAATGAATTTATGTACAAAGACGACGTGATTGGAATCAAAAGGTCTTCCCTTGAAACAAGGGATTGTAATTAAGAGATATATTATCTTGAATAGGCACTACTCACATCAATAAAACTCATACGCCAAAAGGCTTATTGGTGAAATTATGTTTGATGAATTTGACTGATTTGACAATTCTTGTTAAACATAATTTGACAATGTTTGTTAAACATAATTTGGTAGTGTTTGTTAAACATAATTTGACAATATTTGTTAAAAAAGATCTAACAATTATTGTTAAACATGTGTTAACAATTTTCGTCAACAATATTTTTATTATTTTATGTGTTAGGTACTTTTAATCTTTGATAATTTGCTATTGAATATTACATTACACTACTGGCACCTGTTAGAATAATGTGGCTCAACATGATATTTTATGATGTCTCTATTATCAATAATTAATTATTCAAAATTTCTTGTGAAATTTTGCAATATTTTTATGATGTAAAATATTGGAATATGTCTACTTGATATTGTAGACTTAGATTATGAATCATTTCATTATAGCCCTTGACTTGACCATATCCATCATGATGTAACCTATTCTGATAGGTACATTGTTGGACCGTGATGGAAAGAATGTGCAAATTAAAATTGCTCAAACTATGAAAGACAATAAGGGCTAGTCTTTCGATGGTAAGTGCATAATAATCTCAAAAGTCCTTCCATAATGAAAATCATGCACGTTGAGTGTTGGCCATAATAAATCTATCGCGTCATTTCCAGTAACTTGGCCTCCTATAAGAGGTGTTGTCATTATAGTGATTTTAGATATGAATGATAGATGAATCCATGTGTTAGTATGGAATTACAAAAATAATGACACGTTAATGAACTCATTCATTTATGAATCTAATTAATGAAATTGTATATTAATGAATGTAACGTATTTGTTACATAAATTGTTATTACAATAGAAAGGATTTTATGACTGATCATGTCATTTCTGAATATTATAAATATTGTCGAGGTCACACTTGTAAGGGGTGTTAGAAGAGGAAAGAAAGCTCCTATTAATCCTGACCAAGTGGGGAGAACATCCTAATTGCTTATGAGGTTCTTGAATAATATAATGTAGTATGTAAATTTCTTACATCTTATTGTTGATTTTTATTACATATGCACATGATATAATTGTTAATCGATAAATGTATTATATTTGTTTCTCTTGAATTATTTTTTAAGCATAATTCCTACAAGTGACACTATCAAATCTTTTTTGACTCTAATTGCAATTGTGGAAAGTTTGTTCGCGTAGAGCTATGTTCACGCATAGGTCCAACATTGCTTCAAGATATCTTCAAGATATATGTGGTTTCTGATCAGTTGTCTTGTATATATGTCATGTCTTCTTTTAGCAGCTTTCCAAAATGGATGACATCCATCCTATCTTTCAAAAAGTGATTCAGTGTCCAACATTGCTTCAAGATATCTTCAAGATATATGTGGTTTCTGATCAGTTGTCTTGTATATATGTCTTCTTTTAGCAGCTTCCCAAAATGGATGACATCCATCCTATCTTTCAAAAAGTGATTCAGACCCAGAATTTAAAATGCATCGGATTATTGACTTGAAATCCGGGTTTTGTTGGATAAGCTATTTCAAAATGTTTCAAAACGTGCATTTTAAAAACTAATTTTTTTAAAATGTGCGTTTTGAAAATATCATTTTAAAATTATAAATAAGTGTTTGATAAAAATGTGAAAATACGTGTTTTCTATTTTTAAAACCACATTAAGTGTTTGGATAAGTTGTTTTAAAAATAACTGTTTTTAGTATAAATTCCAAGAAAAGACTTAACTATTTTGTTAATGGTATATTGTCAATTTTCCTATAATCAATGTTTTTTTTTTTTATTGAAAATATGTAATTAATCTTAACAATTATATTAATAATAACAACAATAATGATGTTGTTGTTGCTGAAATTCATGGAGAGAAGTTTATCAAATTTAAAAAAAAAAAAAAAAAAAAAAAAACTCATCAAGAGATAGAATTGCATAATTTGTTAAGGTTAGGAAAATAATTATATTAAAATGTTTATAGCCAACAATATCAATACTAGACAATCCATAATTAAAAAAATAATAATAATAAATAAATAAATAAAAAAAGCTCTTATCCAAAACATTAAAAACCAAAATAGAAATAATAAAATATTGTTTACAACCCACAAATGAATTGAGCTATTTTGCCATGAACAAATTTCATCTCCTTATTTTGTATAGTGAGCCTGTTTGCTTGTCTGCTACTACCTTCTCCACTACTATTGCTTCTTGGTCTGTCCAAGTCATGCTCATCCCAATTGAATCCCTCATCCTTCCTATCATATTTTCTAATAAAATTATTCAAAACACAAGTAGCAACTATAATGTTTCTTTGGTCTTTAATGTCATAAGATGGCATTTGCTGCAAAATTTTCCATCTATTCTTCCACACTCCTAAAGTTCGTTCAATTGTACTTCGAAGTGATGAGTAAACATAGTTAAACTTCTCTTCTATGTGATTCCCTCGACCAACTCCTTGAAAATTTGAAAGATGGTACCTTTGTCCCTTATAAGGTGGCAAATATCCTTTCCTTAAGAGGTATCCAGCATCAACTAAATAATATTTTCTTAGTAAAAAAAAAAAATGTAAGATGTACATAAATAATATCCTTCATACATATTTAATATATAAAAATATTATATACCTAGTGGTGGTTTTGGAAAGTTGACAGATTGTCGACGGATAGCATCTAAGAAAATACGTGTATCATGTGCTGCACCTTCCCATCCAGCCATAACAAATGTGAAAAGTAAATTAAAATTGCATGTTACCATCACATTAAAAGATGGCACATCCTTTCTATTATAACTAGTAAGTTGCCCGTGCGATACACAGATAATTTTGTAATATTTTTATAAAAGACGGTTTTGGATAGTGTTATACATATATTATATAAAAAAAAAAGTAAACTAAATTAGAGTAAAGAAACATATTCATTTTGAGATATTAAAAATTAATTTAGTAGTTTCACTGCATATTTATAGCCTTTTCAAGGTAAGATTATTATTATTTTTTTAAATCATGAAACCAAAAATAAATGCAAAAGAGTAACGAGGTCATGAAAATCAACTAATTTGCGTTGTGTTCACATATTTAATACTATGAAATAAAAGTATGTCGAACTCTCTCACTCTCTTCCACTCATCGATAATGCGACGTTAAAACATGGTGTGAATAAGTGTGTATGCATATGTCTTATAGATGATTTAAAAACATGATAGAATATGGCTTTACATTGTGTACCAAGTATTCTCTCTACTTATATACCCAAAACAAAAACTATCTAACCAAATGACCTAAACCTAAATCATATTTAATCCCCTAATTTAAAAAGAAAAAAAAATACCCACAGGGGTTTCGATGTCTTGATGGTGGTGAGAGGCCAATATGACAGAGGCGGTGGCCCCTTAGATTTCTCTTTCTCTCTCTTTCAAATGTTTTGTCAGTCTCAAGTTTTTTATTTTGGTAATATATACAATGCGTTTTATTTTACAACCCACAACATTTTTGTGTCTCTCTATCTCTCTCCAAGGCCTTGTATGGTTTAGTTATTACTATTAGTTCTTAATTATTTTTTTTTGTTTTTTTTTTTTAAATATTAAAATGGTGGGTATGCTAAAAGATATGAAAAAGAGAGAAAGGTGTGATGTAAGTTTAGAAAAATTAATGAAATAACAGTAAAATAAGTTAATGTAAACTTTTGAGTAACAATAAAAAAAAAACTTAATAAATGAGGTAAAAAAATGTTAAATGCAAAATTAGAGCATCACTTGGTTTAAATGAATTTTTTCTCAAGCTTTCAGAGGATGGACTTTAGATAAGATGTTCAACTTTTATGTGCCAAGCATTGACTATAAGTCTTGTACATGGAACAAATCGAGATAAGAAATTAAGAATATGGTCCATTTTGGTCGGCCTTAGCTTGATTTGTCTAGACATCAATTTTATCTCTTGCTAAAAGTCTGACTTATTTTAGGTGGAAGTTTCCTTGATTATTACTTGTATACAAAATTCCATGATCATTAAATTGGAATAGGACCTTACTGACCTAACCAATTGGAATATAATGAAATTTCTTCCCATCCACGCTAATCGTTGTGTACACTCCAATTTTTTTCTGCATCTCATAATGATATGTTGTGGAAAGGTGTCATCCAGGTCCAACATGATTGAGAGTTGTAATTGAGACTATGGCCCAAAAGTTCTAGTATTCAATATTTTGCGAGAAAAATTAAACACTCATTTGATGTAACAGGAGACTATGAAATTTGACACTGTATACACTGGGGTTTGTTCTTGATGCTGTGAAATTGCTGTAGGTACTAAAAACTCTAGTTTGATTAGTTGGCAAGTCATGTTCTTTAAGCGTGAAAAGTCTACAACGGAAAACTTTTATGTTCCTACAATAAACTTTTATGTACCCATTAGGATTTCCCTTAATTATGATAAACATATATATATATATATATATATATATATATATATATTTAAGGATGTTCTATATTTATTGAATGATATAATATATATATATATATATATATATATATATATATTGTCTTCCTTGAGTTAAAGCAGTTGCGATGGAAGTGTGGAATGGATGGTTTTTTTTTTTTTTTTAAAGTCTTTGAGTATTTTAGGTTGTTTCAACTGAGTAATGCCTCTTCTTAGGCTACTAAAATTTTTGGTTTATTGATTTTGCTATAATTATTCTTTACCTAATAAAGTTTGGAATTTTTTGTAAGTACATTTTTTTTTTCAAGAAAATGAATAGAAATCTCCCTTCATGTTCATGCTCATGTTAATGTTCATATTTGTATCTTTTGCAATACTCAATAAGTTGTTACTCATTTTGTGAATTATTGTAGTTAAAAAAAAGTATAAACACAATACTATTCAATTAAACTAACGTGAAAAATTAAATCTATTAGATTAAAAAAATGGACATGAAAATGAAAATTTCACAAAAAATATATTTCTTAAATAGAATTAAAATAATTTTTACTCAATATTGTTTATCAAGCAATCATGTATTAACTAACAACATTCCAATCATTACGTGCCTAACAGGGTGATGAAATGGTTATTCAGTTTATTTAAGAAATGTGATCTAGCTAATAGAAATTAAAAAAATACAATAAGTTTCATGCGTAGTCATGAATTTTACCTTCTTGTATATCTTATGCATTTTATGAGTTTTATTTTATATAAATGTATTTCATAAAATTAACAAAATTTATCATAAAACCATTCATTGTAATATATCTAATAATGTTAATCTAATTTTATTTCAACACTACACGTAAAAAATAAGGATTAAATAGATTAGATGAAGAATTTGGGTTATAATCAAATTAAGATTTTTATCAACTTAGAAATTTTAGTAGAAGAAAAATTATATATATATTTTCTTAAAATCTAAAAATCTAAAAAAAATTCTATAATTTGGTGAAGCCACTTTGCGTAACCACGACTTCTAAACTCAATTTTTATTATATAGTATATGATTTAAATTCAGTAACATCCTCCATATCATTAAATTATTTATATTTTGTCTCATTTTTTAAAATTAAACATATAATATTTTTTTTAATTCAATAAATAAATTTTTTTCTTATTTGTGTCAAATCCAATACATTGAAACATTGGACCTAAATCCAAACCCAATTTAACAAATTAAAAATGCAACAAATAAGCCTATTCAAATCGACATTAGATATGCATCTTTGGTTCAATATGTCAAAGAAAATGATAAGATGAGGCAATGGCACCCGATGATCCAACCCAATCAAACACCAAATCAGCGTTTATTGTTACAACAAATCGTTGGATAATATATAGTTCTACAAAGGCACTAAAAGAAAGTTAACAACAAATCAACAATTCCTACCGTAAACTCTGTAGTTTAAGATCTGAAAAACCACAAGGTCCAAGTTGAGTACCACGATATTAATAGGTTGCTAATAAAAGTGTCAAATTCATGAAATATTATAAACTAGTGTGTAGCCCTGTGCATATGCATTGGTACAATTAAAAACTAATGTGTAGCCCCGTGGATATGCACAGGTACAATTAAAAACAATTACAATTATACGGTTCAAATTATAAATAGTCAATTGTAGTGGTGCTATTGATGTTAGCTTGAGTTATTAAACATATAGGACATTAGATTGACTAGGATATTTGAAGGTGCTAAAATATTTTTTCCTTGCAATTTTCATGATATTGGTTACGTCAAGTTTCTCACAGTTACATTTATGAATAATCACAATTAGATATATAAAAATTTTGGTCGAATATACACATTAGTTTCAAGTTTTTATTAGAGAATATACTCTAACCATCATGGAAAAAAAGCCATATTATGTGCCTATGTTGTTTTGATAATACATATTTTGATAATATGTTATTTCTTTTATACCAATCAAGGGAAAAACTACCAACAACCATTAAAAAACAACTACTTTATAGGAGGAATCCCTTAATGGGTGCAATAAAAAAAAATTATTTAAGATTGCAATTGAAACCACAATTTGTCCCAATATTATGTCTATACATACATTAAAAAAAAAAAAAAAAAAAAAAAACTCATTTTTGCGCACATGCCTATGCAGTATGCACCTTAGCCTCTAACATGAAGTACCATCTCCCGATTGCCAAGGGCCCTCAACAAGTCAAAATAGCATTGGGTTGAACCCTTGAATCCGCTATAGATCACAAATATCTTTTCTACAGCCTACTTCGCTTAAATCCTACTTCACTATAATAGATGATACAAAATTTATAAACAAAAAGAACCAAGTACAAAAAAAAGCAAAAACCAAACTTTAAAGTTACATTTATAGAGATCGGCTTGGCTTGGGTTTCGTCAGAGAGGGAGGCAGAGAAGTCAAGCAGAGGGAGAGAGAAAGAGCAGGGAAATGGTCAGAGGTTCAGAGTAAGAATGAGAAAGATAGGGAAGAAAGAAAAAATAATAAGAAAAGAAAGCGGACCCACCTGAATAAAAAAATAACATAAGTTTTACAATTCATGAACAGTGCGATCTTAAATTTGAAATTGCACTGTTCGTCAATGTCAAATATTTTGGTATTTAAAATATCTGATGTGAACGGTTTTTTAGTGTTTGGTGTGTCAAATGCCAAATATTTGGCATTCGACACACCTAATGGGAATGCTCTAAACGGAAGTCATTTTATTTGTTACGTATGCACGTGAATGTTTCGCGTAACATACACGTAAAAACTAACTAACCACAAGGCTCTTGATAAAATGGGGTTCAATATTGTTGCATCAAATTATAAGCACCTATTTCTCTTATTTATTTATTTGTTTTTATAGTTTTGGCATATAGCGCTCGCTTCTAATAATTGTGCTATTTATTGTCAAACCAAGACATCAATCGGTTTTTGTGTAGGTGGAGATTGAACTTCATATCTCTTATTCAGTCATCAAATTATAAGTCCCTATTTCTCTAATCTATATCTAAATTATATAAATCGAATCTGAAGGGAATATGAATTTGGTAGATCTTAGGGAGCATGGGTTTCATGATTAATTCTGCACCAAAATGGAAACAAATGGGGTGTATATTATTGACATAGGGTTTCACATCCCACCAACTGTACTTTCACATCTGGCTTTCCAACTTCTAGAACATTCATTGGAAAAAAAAAATGTTTAATTGCGTGAATCCATCAAATAAAATTTTGATGATGAAATGAAATCTTTTTAATTTTGCTGAAATTTTTTTATTGAAAGTATAATAAAGTATATTTGTACTTTGAAAAGTGACGTTTTAAAAAGTTATATATAATAGTTAAAAAGCAAAAAACTAGTCCCAAACGCACACTAATCTCTTTTTATCTTCATTTTTTTTTTTACGCTAGTGTTTTGATCAAAAGTTTTTTTAATTCAATTAACACCCTTTCGTGTTTTCAAAGTCTCCCCCATTAACAAAACATCATACTCTATTTTTCTTTTTCTTGCTTCTAGTAAGCAATAAAGTCTCTTATAATTGAATAAGAAATATGAGATTTAATTTTCGCATACATAAAAAATAAATTAGTGTCTTAATTTGATGATAAAAAACAATTATTAGAAATTAACGAAATATAATGAAACTATATTATAAAAAAAGGACCTGGTTTAGGTCTAGTGCATTTAGTGTACTGGACTCGGTCAGATGGTGACACGTGTCTAAAAGTGGATATATGTCATCATCTCAATGGAACACTGGTCCTAAGCCTCACCCGTAAAAAAAAAAAAAAAAGGTTAGTTTTGACATTTCACTTTTGAAACACGTACCATAATAAAAAGACCACACCATGCCCTTCATCTTCCTATTTTAGGTATTTCTCAAAAAAAAAAAAATCTTCCTATTTTAGGCTACGTGTCTGTCCGGTGTCCTAGTGCGTAATATGCATATCCCATACAGGAAAAAATCCCCTTCCACGCACAAATCTGAAATCACCATCAACTCTCTCTCTCTAGGGTTTTTGATTTGAAGCTGATATGTCAAAATAATGAACCACTAATTTTGAGCACATTTTGACTAGAAATGGTGGAATGGTTGAGCCTCTCAAATCTCTTGGATTACCTTCGAAGACCAGCTTGAGAATGAGAGGTACATGTACATCTTTATTCAACTTTCAGTCTCACTTTTAGCTTTTTAGGCTTTCGATTTCATTTCATTTCCATAATCTTATACAATGTGCCCTGAATATCTTGTCATTTTACTCATTTTCCACTCTTCAGGTTTTGATTTGAAGTGTTTGTGTGTGTCTGTGTGAGAGAGACTGAGAGTGGGTGTATATGAAGATGGGGTCTAATAAGAAAGCTAGGGTTTTGGAAGGTGGGGTTTTTGGTAGTGGCAGAGTTGGTAATTTTGGTGTTGAAAATTTAGGAAATGGGAACAGTGATTCTTGGGGAACTAGTGTTTGCTGTGAGATTGATAATTCTAAAGAAATTGATTCTGTATTAGAGACTGCAAGTATGGTATATAGTATGGGGAATAGTGGTTTGAATTTGGTAAAAAGGGTAAGTAGAGAAACAAAAATGGGTGAAATTGTGAGTGATGATTTCAAAGAAAATGTGAAGTATGGGGTGGGAGATATGGTGTGGGGAAAGGTGAAATCGTATCCGTGGTGGCCGGGTCAAATATTTGATGAAGCATTTGCAGTGCTTTCAGTTCGTAGAACGAAGAAAAAAGGGCATGTATTGGTAGCGTTCTTTGGGGATAGTAGCTATGGTTGGTTAGACGTGAAAGAGCTTATCCCATTTGATCCTCACTATGCTGAGAAATCAATGCAAACAAATGCAAAGGCTTTTGTGAGTGCTGTTGAGGATGCAGAGAATGAGGCCTGTAGAAGGGCTGCACTAGGATTGCAATGCCAGTGTCGCGACCCTTCTAATTTTCGGCCTGTGGATGCTCGTGGGTTTTATGTGGTTGATGTGGGAGGTTATGAGCCTCATGGGGTGTACTCGACGGAGCAAATTCGAAGGGCTAGAGATGAGTTTTTTCCACTTGAGATGCTTTCTTTTGTGTGGCAAATGGCTTTAATGCCGTGTAGTAAGTTGCAGGGAAATGTTGATTGGATTAAAAGTATGGCTAAAGTTCTTGCCTATCGGATGGCTGTGTTTGAGAAGTCTGACGAGACCTACTCACATGCATCTGGGATTGATCGAGTTTGCCCTGCAAGTTCAAAGAGGGTTTTAAATCAGCAAGAATTGTTGTCTCAAGGTATAATTTAATTATCTTTTCCCTGAATATTCTGCCATATGTTTTGTTGTTCATGTATATCATATTCCCTGAACCTCTGCACAACCAAGGTAGATGCACTGCATTAAGATGACTATTTAATATGTGGAAATTAGGTTCATTTCAACATGCATATACGTATGGATTCTCCAAGTCTCCATATGTGCATGAGATCAAAAAGGACATTCCTTCTTGTTTGTTGATGAATGCTTAGCCTCAGTTTTTATTTCCTCCTTTTTTCTAATACTGTCTTTCGGTTACTGTTTGCAGCAACCTTGAGTGGTTCTCCCCATATTGATGAAGCTTTTGGTAAGAAGTCTACAAGTCCTATAAAAATTCAGTGTAAGAGAGATCAGTATTTTCTTAAACAGGTTGATGATCCCAACATTTTGAGAGCCGATCACCTTGGTCAAGAGCAACTAAGTTTCCTAGGCCCATCAAAGTATGAGGAAGTAGCCTTGTCAGATGGAGAGCATGTCTTGGAAGGGAAATATCCACACTTTTTCATGAATACTAAGTTCACAGGTAAAGAGGATGGAATTGACACATTTAGCAAAGTGAGTATGCCACTTAATCCGGGGCTTACTGGCAAAGAGAGTGTAACCATGGACAAGGAAGCAGGACTTGAATCAAATAGGAAAAAATTAACTGACAGTTCTCAAGATTTCCAACAAGCTAAGCCAAGAATGCTGAAAACAGATGAAAATCATAATGGGCCTGAGAACATGCATTTGGCTGGCAGAATTGCCTCTCCCTTGGACACCTCACAACCTGGTAATGTTCTTTCTACGAATAGTCACAATATGTATAAGAACCCAAAGGCTCTTAAACGTTCTGAAGAGGACTTGAGTTATGAGGAAGCTTCTGTGGTAGATATAAATAAGAAAAAGAAAACAAAATCTAATTTGGATGCAGGCATAGAGCCTTCATATAAACTCCTTCAACCTGCTACATTCAAGGCATTGGCAAGACAATCAACTCAAGAATCTAGCCCAACTGCTTTAGTTCATAGAGAGGATTCACCAATGGACCAACAGGAGAAAGCAATTGAAGCCTGCCATACCATTTCCTCTGGTTCCATGGCTAGACAGAAAATTTTTGATACAAGAAATGTTGAAACTGGACTTTCTCAGTTAATTTCTGATCTATTAGCTGTTGCGCTAAATCCTTTCCATGATGTGGAACAGAACAGACCTGCAATTGTGCTTAATTTTTTTTTGCAATTTAGATCTATTGTCTATCAGGGAAACTTGGTTGTATCTTCTTCTGAAGAGCCAGTGTTGATTGAAACTCAGCCCATTAAACCTCATGTATTTCCTCTGGCTACTGAGAGCAATCCTTTTAGGAGTGCTCAGGACCTGCCTCTTTCTTCTAAACCACCCAAAAAACGGCTGAAATCTGATTTTTATGCAAAGTCTGGCCATATCTTCGATTGTGGGGAAGATATGTCCACAAAGAGACAAAAACACCTAAATGAGCTGAAGACATTGACTGTAGAAAAGAAGGCTAGCAACTCGAAGCCTGTAAAGTCTCAAGGAAGAGACTGTAAGGAAATAGGTGAGACAGTTTCAAAAAAGAAGGAAAGAAATGTGCTAAAGAAGCCAGTTACTCCCAAAATGGTTCCTCTACCTACAATGCTAGTGATGAATTTCCCACGTCAATCAGCTCTTCCGTCAGTTTCAGAGCTGAAAGCAAAATTTGCACGCTTTGGTCCCCTCGATCATTCTGCCTCTTATGTGTCTTGGAAAGCCTCAAAATGCCATATTGTGTTCAAATACAATTCTGATGCTCGGGCAGCATATAGGTATGCTGTCCAAAGTAGTTCTCTGTTTGGAAATGTGAAGGTATATTACCAATTGCAAACCCTAGGGTCTCTGGAACCAGAATTGCATAAGCTAGGCAAGCAGCTTGAAGAAGAGGCCCAATATAAGTTTCGACATTTGACATCATTGAGCAGCTGCAATTCTGTAGAATCAGAGTTTCAACCAAAGTCATCTCTGCAGAAGCCACCGGGTGATGACTTGAGGTCCATCACAGGTATACCTGGTACAACCTTACACGTAAAATTAATGTTGGGCGGGAATCAAGGTAATGAGAGTGAGCAGTTTGCAATTGATAGTGGCATCAAAAACTCCTATGGTAATAATCCAACTGGTAGTTCATCATCTTCCTTTTCTACTATCAATGTCAATGTTAGGAACTTCCACAAAGCTATACCTTCACCTTTGCCTCCTCCCATTGATCTCCCTAACCCGATTTCACAATTTTTTGAGGACAGTGAGCTTCTTCAATCCGTTCAAGCTTGTAATTTTCAGCATTGCCAAGTTGGGTCTGGAAACAATCACACGTATTACTCCACCCCTAGCCAAAGTGTAGACATCTCCCATCAAATGTTAAACCTTCTGACCAAGTGTAGTGAAATTGTACATGAGTTGAAGTGCTCGTTAGGATATGTGCCTCTCTGTCTCTGATTAACTCAACCAGTAACATATGACATTGGTGAATAGTTTATACAATGAAGCCATTGATTTTCTGCAGCCAGGAAAATAGAAGAGTATGCAAAACACTAAACTAGACCTGTTGGAGTATTATCATGTGAAAAGACCCACTAGTTTGATACTTGAGTAAGAAGTTAGTGTTAGGAATGTACAGTTTAAACTTTAGACAGCATGAAGCATGATCAAGAGGAATAGAAGTAGTTGGCACATTGACATGGTTCTGAATATATGGCTATATTAGTTCATCTTTAGAGAGGTGGAAAGAAAAATTTCCTCTCTTTTTTGTCCATATGCCAATGTAAAATCTACAAGGTATTTTATATTGGAATTGGCTGGAATTGTGTTATGCATTTGGTTTGGAACTTATTTTGTGTTTTGAGGCATCTCCTAGTAGGCACACAGTGCACATATGTTGTAGCTCCTTTTTGTTGTGAATGCCACCACGTCCTTTGGATAGCTTTATAAATTGTTTGACACCTATCATTTCTATTGAACATTCGACTATAGGGTATTGCACATGACGCAATTCCTTTCAATGGTTGAGATATGCAATTCCTTTCATTTGT
The DNA here is from genome assembly GCA_028535165.1 of Quercus tomentella. Classification (NCBI taxonomy): domain Eukaryota; kingdom Viridiplantae; phylum Streptophyta; class Magnoliopsida; order Fagales; family Fagaceae; genus Quercus; species Quercus tomentella. Next base: position 44,468,368 of record JAPQVY010000001.1, on the reverse strand, counting down.
CGAGATTGAGAGTTGAAAAAACCAACTTTCAATCTCAAATATTGATTAAAAAAAGTTAAGAGAAGTAAAAAGTGAAAAAAAAAAAAATTGTGAGAGGACTTGATCTCAATCCAAGTACCGTATTCAACTTTTCCTTTTTCTTATAAGTAGAATCCCATTATAAAAAATTAAAAATCAAGGTGGTGCAGATGGGAAGATAAGATAACCATAATTCAAGAACCCTATGTTTACCCGATTGAGAAGTTCAATTTGTGTAAGATAACAATATTTTTGTCTATTCTAATTTTCTTTTTTTCCTTGCCTTTTTAATTTTTTGGTTATTGCGGGTGTTCGGGACTTTTAGGGCATATAATATATTCCTGTTCTCTTTTTAATTATTTTTTGGGGGTAAAATATAAAATATAAAAACTAGATCTGGGCTAAAATCAGAAACTACACAAAATTTTAAAAAATATTTAATTTGCTTCCTAAACACAAATGATATTCAAACATTTTTTGAAAGTTTCCTACTCTAAATCAGTTTCTTCTTTTCAACCGTTCGTTTTAACTGAACAAGTCTCTTGGTAACTATATTATGACAAATTATATGTCCATGGATTGTTTGCGCACAATTCTCTTAGTAACTATATTATAACAAATTATATGCTTGTGGTGATGATGGCAATTGTGCATAGGTGCCAATTGGATATTTAAAAAAAAGTTTTGGTAGGATTTCTTAGTTTTTGCATTTTATCCTTATTTTCTAGTTAGTGCTCATGATTAATTCCGGGTGAGTGGTTTCTTCGTCGAAAAAATAGAAAGGCAATTACGACGAAAATTTCCCGAATGACCGTGTAACGTGTTACATGTGGCGTCGGTACTTGGATTGTCGCAATCACTATTCTTCACACGGAAGTCGTCAACGCCGCCATACCAATTAGAAAAAAAAAGACCTCTCAGCCAAACAATGAACCTTACAAGAAGCCACTAGAATAACCATACTTTAATATTTTTCCATAGAAAAATAACGCCTACCTCGAATCATCCATCTAAAATTGTTACCTCCTTGCACAAAAGTCAGATCTCAAAGCGTTGACCAGTTGTTCACATAAATAATTGATAAGTTGTAGGTTGCCAAGCTCCTCCACCGAACGCTCTCTCTCTCTCTCCCCCTCTCTCAAATCTCAAGACATGGAGTACAGAACCTTAGAACTGAACGTAGTCTCTGCCAAAGACCTCAAAGATGTGAACCTTTTCTCCAAGATGGACGTGTACGTAGTGGTCTCACTCTCTGGAGACTCACACCACCACAAGCAGAAAGCCAAGACCAACGTGGCCAAAGACAGTGGCACCAGCCCCTCATGGAATTTCCCTATGAAATTCACCATAGAAGAGTATGCAGCCCAGCAAAACCGGCTGACCCTCGAGTTCAAGCTCCGCTGTGACCGTAGCCTTGGTGACAAAGACATCGGTGTTGTCTATGTGCCCATCCAAGAGCTTCTCAACTCTACAGGAGACAAGTCCATGAAGTTCGTGTCTTACCAGGTGAGAAAGCCGTCAGGAAAACCCCAAGGTGAATTGAACTTTTCTTACAAGTTTGGTGAGAAAGTATCTAACGCAGCAGTGGCTCCAAAGGTCTATGGGGATGAGCCTGTCACTGCTTACCCTGTAGCCAAACCTGTGGTGGGGCCTAGTGCACCATATGGTGGTTCATACCCTCCTCCTCCTCCTCCAGGACCAGGATATGGGTATCCACCACCACCACCACCGTATCAACAACCATATGGTGGGTACCCACCACCACCTCCACAAGGGTATGGGTACCCACCTGGGCCAGGATATGGGTACCCACCACCAGTGCAGCAACAACAACCCCAGAAGAAGAACAAGTTTGGGATGGGATTAGGAGCTGGGCTGCTAGGAGGAGCGCTTGGAGGGCTATTGATTGGAGATATGGTGTCTGATATGGGTGATTATGGTGGTGGGTTTGATGGAGGATTTGATGGTGGTTTTTGATTTTTTTTTTTTTTTTTTTTTAATTTAATGTTTTTGTTAGACTTTTTTTCTTTGATGGGTTTATATGTTTGCGAGGAAAATAATGCATATACTGGTTTTAGCAGGAGATAATTATTATGAAACTTTTAAATTTTCTCTATTTTCTTGTATGTTTGAGGAGAGATTCATGTGGCATCATGTTTAAAGATCTGTATTCATATTACTATTATTTTACACATGCTTAGGTAGGAATGGTTTGAATGTGGTAATATGGCTTATATTTTTTTGTATAAAAACTAAAAGGGGTTAATTGTTAGTTTGTTAATATACTTTGTAGTTTGTATGTATTCATGCTTTGCTTATGGAGTTTGAGCCAGTGAGAATATTCCATGGAATTTTTAAGGCATCAACTGGCTGGATAATATCTATAGGATAATATCTATAATTTATTAAGGGTTGTGAAGAAAGCAATACTTTCCTCCCAATTGGCTCATCAATAATTTATTGAGGGTTGTGAAGAAAGCAACACTTTCCTCCCAATTGGCTCAACAACGTGTTTGACACTTCAATCCAAGATTCCAAATTTCCAAGTAGCTAGAAACAAACAAAGAATAGGAATAGGGTTTTAAAATGTCTTCTGAAGGCGATCGTTTTAAGGTCAACATGACATATAATCAGGGAGGTTGATCCAAGGGAAAATTGGACCCGCAATTATGAACTTCAATAACACGTTCCCTTCTTTGAAATTTTACAAAACAAGGGTTTGTAACGATCCAAGGTTTTTCTATTTTTCTCTTGGTTTTGTTCTTCTAAATAGCTAGACATAGACTAGGATGATTATTAATATAGTCTCTGAAATATTAGATCAAGTTTAATTTGGTTAATCAACTATTAATTTATCAATTTAGTTCATCAACTACTAGTACGCTAAAGAGTAAGGGGTAATCAACCCCCATTACATTAGCCTCAAGTTAGCTTATAACAAAGCCAACAGATCAGAAAACAATCAAACATAACCTAAAAAATAAACAAAAGTAGTCCCAACTGGCAAAACAGGTAAATGCGATTAGACAAAAAGGTATTGTATTTGTGAGTGCAAACAGTGAGTGAATTCCAATGGTTAAGCAAGTCAAGGCCAATGAAAGCATCGATCTCCCAACAATCAAGTTCTTTATTCGTAATTGAAGGGCTTGGTTTACTCCATCTCAAATTCTCCAGAATTCAACTTTAAGCAGTTTTGGATAATTCTTATGTTTCTAGAGAAACCCATTGAATTTTGATCCATATTTCCTCGTGATCTTGAGTCAACCTGCCTGCACCGATTGGTCTTGGACAACCCACAGCCAAACCATATGTGTTTAGCTTGAAAAAATCACGAGGTGATGGATGGTTGCCATCTGTTGGGTAATTTAGACCCTGATTGTTTATTACGCAGCAGATTTTATTAATTAAGTCCAGGTCCAACAATGCCAGATTAATCAAATTCATTTTAACCAATGGAAAGAGATTAAATATATGGCATAGGACATCACCAATTGCAATTCAATCAAACACTAAAAAGAGAATAGTGATACGGTGACGAAGTGAAAATCATGAGAAAAACCAAGGGATGAGCAATCCACTATAGTAAGAGTAGTTTACCGTCCAAGTAAAGCCTTTATCTAGACTCTACAACTCGAAAATCGACTTATAGTAGAAACCTACTATTACTTCATAATTTATGAACTCTTCAACTATATGGATGCTCCACAAATAACAGACCCACTATCACGGCCGAAACCTCTATTTCACTCCAAGAACCTTTTGAAACTTCATTCCACAAAATTAACGCTAGGATCTTGTGAATTTCAATTTCACTGCTTGAACACTTAAAATAATTATGTTAAAGATCTCTCAATTTGAACTCACGGGATGTGTTAATTTTGGCTTGTATGATTTCTCTCTTAGGGTACAATCGAAACCTCCAAAGCCTTTTGAAAATAGTGCATAATGGTCCCTTTTATACTTGATGTAAGCAGGACAGAAATCTAAACACATATAACTTTTTAGAATTTAAAATACTCCACAATTTTTTATCAATGAAACCTCGATTGAGTGGTAGTTGATCTTCTATCAATCGTGACTAGATCGAAAGGCAGTTGAGTACAATTAGTCTTGCTTTTCTTGAGATGTTTCTTACACAATCTAGCTTGAACTTGATTTGATCTTCACGGGCACATTAAAGACACAAATGACATTTTATATTGTGATGAAACTTGCCATCAATAAACCTAACACCATCTAATGGCTAATTATGATTAATGAACCTTTGTTTCGGATACAAACCAAGATAAAATATTGGATTTATATTACCCTTGAGTGATCCATATGCTTAATTAGGGTCGATTTTTTTGTATGTATAAAAAGTAACTAATAATTTTCTTGAATGTAGGTTAATATTTTGTAGATACGTGCTTCAATAAAGTAATAATTATTTTATCCATCTGATATATAAGAGACCATATTAATTTATTCACTCGACCCAAAAGCCATTGAATAGGTTCATCTAAATAAACGGCATACTTGGGAACCTTGATAGTTGATTGATGTTAATTTGGGGGTTAAAAGTGAGGAGGGTCAACTTATTTTATTTTATTTTATTTATTTGCATTTTTGTCCTATCAACTTCAGGTTAAATTGGACATTTGCCCCTTTCGCCCAAAACAAATAGCAAAATGCCCCTGTTCTGAAACTATTTAGCCATATGCCCCTGTTTTAAACTTGATTTTTAGAAAATCGAGTTATAGGCAAAAAACCTTAAAAAAAAAAATACATGGAACTTGAGTTCCATGTAGCATTTTGCAAGTAACTCGATTTTTATTAAATCGAGTTTTTCATTGAAACTCGATTTTTTGCTACTTATTTTGAGCGAAAGGGGCAAATGCCCATTTTGGCCATCAACTTCACGTAATGAGCTTTCCAAACTAATTTTCTACAAGAATAGGTACAATCATTGAAGTTTTTATATTGTAATATGTTGTAGTAGCAACTAGAAAGTGACTTGCATGGCTCTTGAAATAGTGCATAATAGTCCCTCTTGAAATAGTGCTTCAATAAAGTAATAATTATTTTATCCATCTGATATATAAGAAACCATATTAATTTATTCACTCAACCCAAAAGCCATTGAATAGGTTCATCTAAATAAACGGCACACTTGGGAACCTTGATAGTTGATTGATGTTAATTTGGGGGTTAAAAGTGAGGAGGGTCAACTTATTTTATTTTATTTTATTTATTTGCATTTTTGTCCTATCAACTTCAGGTTAAAATGGACATTTGCCCCTTTCGCCCAAAACAAGTAGCAAAATGCCCATGTTCTGAAACTATTTAGCCATATGCCTCTGTTTTAAACTCGATTTTTAGAAAATCGAGTTATAGGCAAAAAATTTAAAAAAAAAAAAAATACATGGAACTCGAGTTCCATGTAACATTTTGCAAGTAACTCGATTTTCATTCAATCGAGTTTTTCATTGAAACTCGATTTTTTGCTACCTGTTTTGGGTGAAAGGGGCAAATGCCCATTTTGGCCATCAACTTCACGTAATGAGCTTTCCAAACTAATTTTCTACAAGAATAGGTACAATCATTGAAGTTTTTATATTGTAATATGTTGTAGTAGCAACTAGAAAGTGACTTGCATGCCTCTTGAAATAGTGCATAATAGTCCCTTTTATACTTGATGTAAGCAGGGTACAAAAATCTTAGCACATATAACTTTCTAGAATTTAAAAGACTTCAGCCACGATTTTCAATCTGAAAGTTCAATTAGTGTATAAAACACTATGAACGTTTAGACCCCCAATTAACAAATTACCAATTCAAGCTTAATATCAAACAATTAATGTGCGGAATATGAACATAAGCTTAATACATAATTGATAAACAATCTAAACCAAATAAAATCACATCCACAGTAGAAATTAAATGGCAAAGATTAAGGGAAGAGAGATGCAAACACAAGGACAATACACGATGTGTTATCGAAGAGGAAACCGAAGCCCTCGGCATAAAACCTCTCCGCCGCCCTCCAAGCGGTAAATAATCCACTAAAGAATGTAGTTGGGATACATGAACAGTAGAAGACCCTCCAAGCCTAATCTACCTAATGTATCTAAGCCCTCCAAGCTCCTACTCCAACGAGGTTACGCCGAACCTATTTCTTCTTTAGCTTACCGGATTCCGCTACTTGACCATAGCATTTACCAATATGAAATTGGTCCCTTCTTAACTGCTTTCCAAAGCACCAAACAGCCTTCTCACAGATATAGGTATGGTGAGAAAAGGTTTTGGTAATGTACCTCTCAAGGATTTAACAATGGAGAAGAAGAGAGTAGAGGAATTTGAAGAGTCTCTATGTGAAGATTGTGGATGAATCAATCTTATTTTTCTCTAGGGTTTCTCTCTCAAAATTCTCTCTGGAAGCTCTCTTCATTTCGTGGGTATAAGGGTTTATATATAGTAGGGTGAGAAAGGAATGCGAAGAGTCAATTTTTCCCAAACAGGGTGGTTTGGCAACTTGACCTCGCGACTGGGCTAAGTCGCGAGTTCAAGCCACGAGTTAACGACCTGGCCAGCCTAGGACTTTTGTCCTGTAGTGCAACAGTTGGCATGACTCTTCAGCTCCCCTGCATGCTTCTCACGTGTGCCAACTTTGGCGGCTTGCCAATCGCGAGTCACCCGCGAGTCTAGCCGCGAGTCTCTGCATCCTTGCACAATCTTGAGCATTTCTTCACACTTTCTCACTCACTACCCTTACATGATTCCCACCTAAATACAGGGTTACTAATTGCTAAAATACAAGCAAATTTGGCACGGAATAAAGCCAACAAGATGGTTGATAATATTCAACCTTACACAATCAATCAAGCCTTGGGTGGTAGTCGATCTTTGATCAATCAAGACTTGATCACAAGTTAGTTGAGTACTGTTAGTCTTTCTTTTCTTAAGTTGTTTTTTAGGCAGACTGGCTTGAACTTGATTTGATCTTCATAGACACATTAAAGACACAAATGATATTTTATATTGTCATGAAATTTACCAACATTGAACCTGACACCGTCTAATGGCGAATATTGATTGATGAACCTTTGTTTTAGATACAAACCAGGATAAATATTGGAACTATATTACCCTTGATTGATCCATATGCTTAATTGGGGTCAATTTTGAGTATGTAGAAAAAGTAACTAACAATTATTTTGAATGCAAGCTAATATTTTGTAGTTACGTGCTCTGATAAAGTAATAAGTCTTTTATGCATTCGATATATGAGAGGCCAGATTAATTTATTCACTTGACACAAAAGTTATTGAATAGGTTCATCAAAATGGAGGACACACTTGTGAACATTGATATTAGATTGTTGTTGTTTTGGTGTGAAAAGTGAAGAGGCCAGAGGGTCAACTTAAATTTATTTATTTTTTAATACATTTTTTGTTCTATCAACATCCACGAATGAGCTTTCCAATGTAATTTTCTACAAGAATAAGTACAATCATTGAAGTTTTTATATTGTAATGTGTTCTAGTAGTAGTTGTAGCAAGTAGAAAGTGACTTGCATGCAGCATGTGCATCAAAGTTTGCTTAGCTTCAAACAATAATAAAGAAAATATTTCTTCAGCATTATTGTTAACAAAACAACAAAATGTCCGGCAGCATTGAATATTAGGAAAACAAAGAATAAAAGAAGGTACATCATACATAAAGATAAAAATCTGCATAAGTTACCAATTCTTGTTCATCTATTTAAACACAAGACCTGGGCCTCATGTCTACTCAGTCTTAATTTTCAACAAGAAATTTCTTGCATGCTTAGCTAGTCATGGCAATTAAGGTTCATGGGGCTCTATTTTCCACGTGCACCGCACGAGTTTTGATTTGCCTCTGCGAGAAAGGCCTTGATTATGAGCTCCTGCCAATTGACATGGTTGCTGGTGCCCACAAACAACAGCAATTTCGTTCACTAAATGTGAGAGCTCCATTAAAATCTTTTCCTGTTTTTTGGTTGCTGAATCTTATTTTCTCTCTTGGGTTACTTATTATATCAGTTGCTGTTGCTATGTTTTCAGAAAGTACTTTCAGAAAGATAATAAAATAGAATTTTTTACCCTTTTACTTCAATTTCACTTTCAGCCATTTGGCGAAATACCTGCTTTCGAAGATGGTGAAGTTAGTCTTTTTGGTAAGTTTTTTGAACCAAAGACTCTTCCATGACAGATATTCAACTTCTGAATTGATGGCTGAAAAGGCAATTATGCAGTTATGCTCACATTTGGTTTAATTAGAAATCTTAGAAATTCTTTGGAATATGAGATCCTAATATTTGGTTTATTTTTAGAAATTCTAATGAATTATGTAGTCTTTCTAAAATATTTTTAGGTTCATAAACTAAATGTCAAGGATATTACCCATTATTTTTATGTGGTTTCTTACAAATAAAACATGTTGGATTAAATCAAACCTAGGTTCAATGAAAGAATTTTTATTTTGTGTAACAGGAGAGCAGTCTCCTTGTAATGTGAATGCATTTCAATGGTGTTCTAAAATCTGAAGTGTAAAAAAAATTAAAAGATATTACATTATATTAGAGAATAGATATATTTTTCTTAGACACAGGGTATTAAACTAAGAGTATTGTCTTCACATTAAAAATAATAATTTCTCAAATCAGAGGAATATGGGTTACCCACATTTTTAAAAAGTAATCCAAATTCACACCAAAACAAAAATGTGAGTTTCTGTAGGCATCCAAATGCTCATAATCCATAGCATTTGGATTCTCTTAAGGATTCCTAATGCCTTTTGCAACCAAACATGAAAATGTTCCAAAGAAATTCCTGCAAATTTTCAAGAATTCTAAAAGATTACCTCGAATCAAACATTTCAGGTTATGGTTCTATAAGCCAATATTAAATCATGCATAATTTGGTCTTATTAATTGTGTGATGCATACTGTTCTGACTAGAATCAAGGGCAATTAACCGGTACTTAGCACGCAAGCACAAGGACATTGGGACTGATCTCCTCCTATCCAATAGCTTAACACAGTCTGCCCTTGTGGAGACATGGATGGAAGTGGAGGCACATAAATTTGACAGTCCAAGTTCAGTAATTCTTCGACAAATAATTGTCATTCCAAAGTATGGGAAAGCTCCTGATAAGCAAGTTATTGAAACTGAAATGGAAAAGCTAGGAAAAGTTCTGGACGTGTATGAGGAGAGGTTGTCTAAATCTAAGTACCTTGCTGGAGAAAATTATAGCTTGGCTGATCTGCACCACATTCCTCACCTTGTTTACTTAATGAAAACTAGCAAGGCCAATGCCATCACTTCTCGTCCCCATGTTAGTGCTTGGTGGAATGACATTTCCTTGAGGCCTGCCACTGTTAAAATTTCAGCAACCATGTCCCTTTTGTGAGGATGAATTGAAGGGTGTCAAACTCATACTATCAATATGTAATAACTCAGTAAGAGCATTCACATCAGTTCTTGGAGAATTGTGTATAAATGTGTAAAATACACATTTTGACCATTTTTACACATTTTGAAGCAAAAAACACACTACATCAATCCATTTAAAATCGTGTAAACCCATCTATAATTTTCAACGAGCTACAGTACCTGTGTAAATTTACACGAGCACTGTAGCCCGTTTATCCCTTAAAATAATATTATATGTACAGTATAAACAAAATCTCATTTTCGCTCTTTTTTTTCTCTCTCCTCTCACTGAGCACACCAACACCTCTCTCAGGTCTCAGCTTCCCTTTCCCTCTTGAGTTCTTCCTCTCATATTACAGTCCGAATTCTTTTGCTCATTCTCATCAAGCCACACGATTGCCGATCATCCATTGCCGCTAATCATCAAACCACGCCGATCACCAACCACGCCGATCAAATCATCAAATCGTCAGTGGGTTTCGGGTTGGGTGGGTGATGATGGCTTGACTGGGTTTCAGGTTTGGTGGGTGATGAATGGGTTTGGGATTGACTGGGTTTCAAATTGAGTGAGTTGGTTTTTCTTGATGGTGCTGGTTGTGGAAGATCGGTGAATCAATGGCCGGATTTTGTGGAACGGTGGCTGGCTGGGTGTGGGTGTGGGTGTGGACGGAGAAGACGAGGTGATGAGTTTGTGCCAGAGAGGAGAGGGAATGAAATAATAAAAAATGTAAAAAGAATGAATATTTTATTAAATGAATGTGTAGAATAGATGAACTGATGTGGGTATTTTGTAAAAGTAAATGTGTAAAATAAAAAAAGTAGGTTTTTTCTTGTAAAATAGACAGAAAATTTACACGAGTTGATGTGGTTGCTCTAACTACTTTCCTTTTGTTGCTAAGCAATAATAAGCATGTGCCATGATTTGAGAAAGAGCTAGTCGCATCTATATTTATCATTTATGTATTTCTAATCAACTTAGTATAATCTTGCAAAATATCATATTTTCTAAATCTACATAATCTAAGGTATTGCAATTTTCTTCACATAAATCCCTAATGTCCTCATTACGTTGACGTGCCTATGATCAACACGATCTTATTAGATTGGTTTTGATAACGTTTTATCACAACCTAAAAAAGTACTCAAATCACATATACACAAATATTATGCTCCCTTCCCTTGGGTTGTGACTCGAGAATACTATAGCATAACATAGACATGTCAAGGACATTAGAGATTTAAGTAAGGAGAATATTATATCCCATATTATATGCATTTGATTGTCATTGAATAGTAAATGCATTATATGGGCATGTGTTGAATCCCATTTACATTGAGTATATACTAAGTTGGCATAACTATATAAGTGGATAAAAAATAAATAAAAATAACCTTCTAATTTAGTAGCCATCTTGAAGTATAGCACTGATACGAACCTTCCCCAAAGTGTAACAACATATTTGAGTAACATATATGCATCTGACTTGCATTTATGTATGATGTTATCCTTTTCTTGTAATTAATAAATTGCAATGCTATCTTTCTTTCTTTAATTATTTGTAATAATAATTTTTTTATAGTTTAATAGTTACAAACAGTGAGAAACAGGATATTTGAATTTTAATTCTTCTTATAAATTAAAAGTGACAATACTATTTAGACGACAATATTTTTAACTTTAATGATTAGAACAGTAGAACTTCTAATATTTAATAAGTTTTATGTGGATTTTATACGGTCTATATAATGGATATATTTTACTATTACTAATCAATAAATTTCTTTCTGTTGGCCACCGTCCAATTAAAAATTTAAAACTTATAAATGAATACGTATCAGAATTGAATATAGTAGGGTTTTCTTCTTCTTCTTTTTTTTCCTATTCCTTTCAAACCTCTCAAAGTTTCTATCCTTTAAAAAAAGGTTAAAAGGACTACATTAGGTAAAAATATAGGATTCAAATCAATAAATCATAAGTTACAAAAATGAAATTGAATTTAGGATAAAATTAGAGGTTGTAATATGTAATTTGGTTAAATAATTAATTAATTTCTTTTTTTAATAAATAAGATAAATTACAATAACCTATCCTGAGGTTTGAAGTATTACCAAACACATCCAAAGGTTTTACAAAATAACCAATTTGGTCCAAAATCACTAACACCGTTTGTGCACCGTTTAACAATACCTTTTTTTTTTTTTTTCCTTTTCTTCCTTCTCTCCCTCACGCCAGAAACTCTCTCTCTCTAACCTCCAGCTCTCTCTCAAATCTCTGAAATTTCTCATGGCCGACACAGACCCACACGCTACTAGACCTTTGTTCTCAGTGGATCCATCTTCTTTCTCAGCCTCCACACTTCCGATCCGTGTTGTCTAGCTTGTACATCGAAGAGTGGGTTTGGGGTTTTGAGGGAGTGAGAATCAGATAGGGATAAGATGTGTTGTTGGTCTCGGGTTTTAGAGAGAAAAGTGAGATGAGAGATGAGGGGAGAGAAAAGTGAGATGAGAGATGAGGGGAGAGAAAAGTGAGATGAGAGATGAGAGGCCGTCTTTGTGGTGGTGGTGTTGGCTGAGGTTTACCGTACCTCTCTTAAACTCTCTTCCGAGTTCTCTCTCTCTCTAACTGGTGAAACCCATGAGTTTGGTCACCGGCAACACCACCACGCAAAGGCTGCAAGTTTGACGCCATCAACGCCATTTATCGGAGTTTCGTCCCTCTCTCTCAGATCGACGATGAAGCCGATCTTATGATATGGTGCGTTTTTTCTATTTTCTCTTATGAGGTTGATGATGGTTGGGGGGTTGTGTTGATTTTCTATGGTGTTTGGCTGAGAATTTTGCTGGTTTCTGTTGGGATTTTTAGAAGATTTCATTGGGAATTTACATGTTTGTTGTTTGGCTTGGATTTTTGCTGTTTTTTATTTTTGGGGGTTTCAATTAGTTTGAAATGGAATTTTTTTTGTGTGATTTTTGCTGGTGCGTTGTTGGAGGTTAGAGACAGAGAGAAGAAATTTTCTGGCGTGAAGGGAGAGAAGAAGAAAAGGAAAAAAAAAAAAAGAGCTTAATAAATGGTGCACAAACGGTGTTAGTGAATAAGGACCAAACTGGTAATACCCCAAAACTCAGGGTAGGATATTGTAATTTACCCTAATAAATATATATATAAATAATACACCATTGAGTGAGATTTAAAATAATTAAAAAAGAAAAAACCGTAAAACCCTAGAAGGAGCAGAACAAAACCCTAAACCAACATCTTTCTTTCTCTCATCTCATCTCATCTCATAGCCCCCACTCTTCCATATTTTTCCAAAGATGAGACCTTTGGACGAGGACGAGACCAAAGCAGTGTTCGAAAAGCTCTTCAAGTTCACAGGCAACAACCTCAAAAACATAGTTGAAAACCCTTCCTACGAAGGCCCTGGCTCCAACCCAAGCCGCTACTGTTTCCGCATCAACAAGAACAAGGTCTACTACGTGAGCGAGTCCTTGGTCAAGCGCGCCACCAACGTCGCTCGAAACAACCTCGTCTCTCTCGGCACGTGTATCGGCAAGTACACCCATGGCGGCAGCTTCCACCTCACGGTCCAGTCGCTGAGTCTGCTGGCTGCCAATGCCAAACACAAGGTTTGGCTCAAACCCACCTCGGAGATGGCGTTTTTGTATGGGAACCATGTTTTGAAAGGTGGGTTGGGGAGGATTACTGAGAATATTGCTCCCGGTGATGGGGTTGTGGTTTTTTCAATGTCGGATGTGCCTCTTGGCTTTGGTATTTCGGCTAAGAGTACTCAGGATTGTAGGAAGTTGGATCCCAATGGGATTGTGGTGCTTCACCAGGCTGATATTGGGGAGTATTTGAGGATGGAGGATGAGCTTTGAGTTGTTTAGGAGGTTTTGGCAAATGGGTATGTGTTTTTTTTGGGTAATATTAGGTTGTGTTTTATGTGGGATTTTGATTATTTTGTTGAAACTTACTTAAAAGTAGTAAATTTACTAATCAAGATGAGAATTTTGTTGTCTGTTATATGCTGCGACCTAAAGTATTTCTTGCTATATGGTTATGTTTGTGTTATTTTCTCATTAATTAGTTTAAATGTGCTTGTCATATTGTTGGAATTGGGGTTTTTGGCAAATCGATTGGTGTTGTTGTGGTGATATCTCTGGGTTTGTGTAAAATGTGTCTTATCCGATTTTGGTTAATATGGGGCTGTGTTTTGTGTGAGATTTTGATGAATCTTAATTAAAATTAGTAAATTTACCAATCAAGAAGTCATTTTGTTGGGTTCTGTGGACATTGTGTTTTGGAGCCCGTTTGGATAGGCTGATTACAAATCCTTAACGCGTGTTTTAGACAAAACGTGATTTGCCAAATCGTTTGGCTCCACAAAATCAGCATGTTTGCGTTTTTAAAATCCAGAATTTTCACGTTTGCAAAACATACGATAAGAAATAGCACCAATACGATAGGAAATACCCGCTTTATCCCTTCCCCCATGTATATCTCCTCCTTTATTTTCTCAGTTAGTCTATACTCCTCCATGTATATCTGCTACTCTGTTCTTTCAGTCTCCACGGGCTCTCAATTTTCTGTTCCTACTTCTGCTTCGTTCTTCATCTTGCTTGCCAGGTAACAATTCTCTGTTCCTCTTCTGCTGAATTTATGTTATAGATTTGGGCTTTTTACTGGTGGGTTACATGATTGCTTGAATTCGAAATCAAAATTTTAGAACTTATTTTGGCTGAGAGATTTGTTGCTGCTGCTGCTGTTTTTGTTTCTTCATGGGTTGTGGATTTATTTGGGTTTTTGGCTGCTTTTGAGACCTGCCCATTTTGGGTTTTTATTATAATTATTGCTTTATATTTGTAGACACATAGATATCATTGGAATCAGACCCCTGTGTTTTGTTTTTGGTGGGTTGGGAATAAATGGATGAAGGAGTTTTCTTTATTATGTTTCTCATTCAAGAATCATGATTGTGTTTATGGGCTTTTGATAAAAATTCAATTTTTAACATTCTTTAGTGATAAAAAGCTTAATGGGTATTGTAAATGCACTTCCAGTATAGTGTTTGTGTATCCTCTCTATGCGAGGTGGCCCTCTGAGTTTGACAGATTTTGGAATCTATTTATGTGTGCTGCTAGGGAGTTGAGGATTAGAATGTCTATCTTTTTTTTTTTTTTGAGAAACGATTAGAATGTCTATCTCTATGTGCTTGTAGTGGGCATAGTTCTGATAACAAAGGGGAAAAGAGCAAAAATACTATTTATTGAAACTAACAATTTGCTGTTATGGAGAAAATTTGGAATGATAAAGAATTTTTCTTGTGGTCTTTACCAAGAAGTCTGCTATCATGTTTGTCAGCTTTTATATGACCAGATATTGGATACATCTTTTACATGAACCATATATTTCTATACACGTATACGAACCATATATTTTAGCTGAGTTTGTAGAGTTGCACTTGCCCTTGTGTCTTATAGGAAGTTTAGCTTTTATTTGAGAGGTTAGACTAATTTAAGCCTTAATTTGATTCTCTCTTTTTTACATTATTTTGTCCATAATGTTTTGTGCATTAATCTCAAGCTGAAGATCTGGTTTTATGTACTAGACTTAATGTCAAGTATCTTGGGGGCAGTGGCTGTATGTGGTATAATCTTTGTGTGAGTGAAAATGCAGGTACTTCGGAGACTATTAGGATGTGTATCTCAGTTAATCAAGTTGTTGTTGTAGTAAATTCTTCTTGAAGTGAACTTGCCATTTTTTTTAATGATGTGTTTTTCCTAATCCCTCATAATAGCTTGGAAGAGTAAGCTCCCTTCAGCTTGGTTGGGCTCATAATGGCTCCCTGATTGGGTTGGCCTGGGCCCAATATCTAGCACAATTTATAACACTTGATATTGTGCTGGAAACTAACGAAAGAGAGTATCCCATTATTGTGGGGTTTTCACTTTTTTTGGGGTTCAATTTCTTTCTAAGTATGTTACAACCCAATAAGTTTGATGGTGTTTGTGATGCACTATCCTACGCTTGAAAATGTGCATCATAATTGTTTGTTTACAAGACATCTTACTATTAATGAAATGAGTCATAATTTTCAGTCTTCAATTCACAAAGAGCTTTCCAAACTTTAGAATTAATTGCAGATTGGATTAGCAATGTTTTGAAATTCTATCAATACACTCTGTTGCTCATAAGGTAAGCTAAGTTTTTGCTCATACTATTTTAGATTCCAGTTTTTGCTCATACTGTTTTGGATTCCAAGAGTCCTGTTGCCTCACCTTGTTATTTTCACCATATTGGATTGTGTACAAGTATTAGAGGGAGAAAGAGAGAGAGGAAACATACCAATAATCAGTACTGTCCAAATTTTTAATAGTTTGGTTACTAGGTTCTAGGAACCCGAGTGGAAATCAGACCCCCAGGGTACCAACAAGGCATCTTTCCATTTCTTTGTGCCATATGAGTATCATTTGAGCTGGTTAGTGGAAGGTTGTATAGAGGGAAATTTTATTGTGGATTGGTAAATTACACATGCATCGAATAGCCTTGAACCTATGATCTCACTCTCTATCCCCTTTTTTATTGGAGGAGGGAGTGCATTCGAGTTAGAGCTTTTTGCTAATACAACTAACTGGAATTAAAAATTATTAAAAATTTCTAGATGTGGCCTTTAAGCTTGCCATCATAATTGATGCGATTCATTGCATTTTGCATAATAGTTGAACTCCATTAGTTTTGTTTTCAGCATTTTGTGAGCCTTCTCTGTTTTGTTTTTTAGCATTTTGTGAGCCTGCTCCGTTTTGTTTTTCTTACCTTCTCATTATCTTACTAAGATTTAGATAATATATGACTAGGTGCTCTACTGATGTAGCTTTGTGCAGCCTTCCTAAGCTTTATATTCATTGGCAATAGCTCTGTAGCCAAACAAGTCAATAAGCTTTGGATCCATATGTCATAATTTAACTTTGATGATAATTAGCTCTGCTTATTTCTTTTAGTAATTATTTTAATATAATTATTTTCCTAATCATTTTAATATCTTCCTCTTGAAGTTTTTTTTTTTTTTTTTTTTTTTTCTTTTTCAATTTTAAATTATATAAATTTCTCTTCATGAATTCCAACAACGACAACATTATTATTGTTATTAAATTATTTTCAATAATAATTAAAAAAAACACTGATTAAAGGAAAAATGACAAAATAACCTTAACAAAATAGTTAAGTCCTTTTTTGGAATTTACACTCAAAACAGCCATTTTTAAAACAGCTTATCCAAACGCTTAATGTAACTTTAAAAATAAAAAACACATATTTTTACATTTTTACCAAACGCTTAGCTGTGGTTTTTAAAATGATGTTTTCAAAACGCACGTTTTAAAAACGCTCGTTTTTAAAACGCACCTTTGTGAACAGCCTATCCAAACGAGCCCTTGGTCTTTTTTATAAGCGTGTGTTTTTGTTAGAATTATATGGTTGAGACATATCTTTAATTTCAAATATGCTTAGAATGGTATTTGCATTTTCCTTTGCATATACTTGCAATGTTAAACTGCTACCATAAAGGCAGTGTCCTTGAGCCTTAGGTAAGTGAGTAATACTTTCCAATCGTGGAATTGAAACTGCTTATTATTGACCATCTCCTTAAGAGTATTTGTTTCTTTTTCTCCTTTGTGTGCACTATCTATATTGATTCTTACTGCATAATTAGTCATCCAGACATTGTCAAGTCTCTATCATAGCCATTATGATAGGGACTGTTACATGTCTGGGAAAGAAAAATGGAGAGAAAAGATCTGATGGTTGGGTTTCCCATTTATCTGATTAATATCTTTGGAAGGAGTCCATCGGTGCCCAATTTTATGCTCTAGTTATTATTTGAGCTACATCTGGACTCCGCATCCCAACTAATGTTACCTAAAGAACGAGACAATTTCCATACTCATTAAAGGCAGTGTCTTTGAGCCTTAGGTAAGTGAGAAATGCATGAAGGGCTTTCCAATGCAGGAATTGAAACTGCTTATTAATGGCCATCTCCCTAAGAATATTTGTTTCTTTTTCTCCTTTGTGCACTTTATATTATTGGTTCTTACTGCATAATTAGTCATCCAGACATAGTCAAGTCTCTATCACAGTCATCATGATAGGGACTGTTACATGTCTGGGAAAGAAAGATGGAGAGAAAAGATCTGATGGATGGGTTTCCCATTTATCTGATTAATATCTTTGGAAGGAGTCCATCGTTGCCCGATTTTATGCTGTAGTTATTATTCGAGCTACATCTGGACTCCACATCCCAATTAATTTTACCTAGAGACTGAGACAATTTCCATGCTCATTAAAGGCTATGTCTTTGAGCCTTAGGTAATTGAGTAATATACGAAGGGCTATCCAATGCAGGAATTGAAACTGCATATTAAAGGCCATCTCCCTAGGAATATTTGTTTCTTTTTCTCCTTTGTGCACTATCTATTATTGGTTCTTACTGCATAATTAGTCATCCAGACATAGTCAAGTCACTATCACAGCCATTATGATAGGGACTGTTACATGTCTGGGAAAGAAAGATGGAGAGAAAATATTTGACGGATGGGTTTCCCATTTATCTGATTAATATCTCTGGAAGGTGTCCATCGTTGCCCGATTCTATGCTCTAGTTATTATTCGAGCTACATCTGGACTCCACATCCCAACTAATGTTACCTAAAAATCGAGAAAATTTCCATACTCATTAAAGGCAGTGTCTTTGAGCCTTAGGTAAGTGAGACATACATGAAGGGCTTTCCAATGCAGGAATTGAAACTGCTTATTAATGGCCATTTCCCTAAGAATATTTGTTTCTTTTTCTCCTTTGTGCACTATCTATTATTGGTTCTACTGCATAATTAGTCATCCAGACATAGTCAAGTCTCTATCACAGCCATTATGATAGGGACTGTTACATGTCTGGGAAAGAAAGATGGAGAGAAAATATTTGACGGATGGGTTTCCCGTTTATCTGATCAATATCTCTGGAAGGTGTCCATCGTTGCCCGATTCTATGATCTAGTTATTATTCGAGCTACATCTGGACTCCACATCCCAACTAATGTTGCCTAAAGACTGAGACAATTTCCATACCCATTAAAGGCTGTGTCTTTGAGCCTTAGGTAAGTGAGAAATGCATGAAGGGCTTTCCAATGCAGGAATTGAAGATGCTTATTAATGGCCATCTCCCTAAGAATATTTGTTTCTTTTTCTCCTTTGTGCACTTTATATTATTGGTTCTTACTGCATAAGTAGTCATCCAAACATAGTCAAGTCTCTATCACAGCCATTATGATAGGGACTGTTACATGTCTGGGAAAGAAAGATGAAGAGAAAAGATCTGATGGATGGGTTTCCCATTTATCTGATTAATATCTTTGGAAGGAGTCCATCGTTGCCTGATTTTATGCTCTAGTTATTATTCGAGCTACATCTGGACTCCACATCCCAACTAATGTTACCTAAAGACCGAGACAATTTCCATACTCATTAAAGGCAGTGTCTTTGAGCCTTAGGTAAGTGAGAAATGCATGAAGGGCTTTCCAATGCAGGAATTGAAACTGCTTATTATTGGCCATCTCCCTAAGAATATTCGTTTCTTTTTCTCCTTTGTGCACTTTATATTATTGGTTCTTACTGCATAATTAGTCATCCAGACATAGTCAAGTCTCTATCACAGTCATCATGATAGGGACTGTTACATGTCTGGGAAAGAAAGATGGAATGGATGGGTTTCCCATTTATCTGATTAATATCTTTGGAAGGAGTCCATCGTTGCCCGATTTTATGCTCTAGTTATTATTCGAGCTACATCTGGACTCCACATTCTATATTTATTTTCAACAACTAGATTAATACAAGTTTAAAATACCATGTCATAAATGGCCTGCCACAATCTAGATTACTAGGTATTCAGGGTCCAAGGTCCCTTAGGACCCAGCTTATTCTTCAAATTGACTTAATGACACTTAATTGCATGTATATGAGGTCATGTAGGACAAAGTTTTCATCTTTGTCAAATCTGGTGTCATGTGATCTCCAGTTCAATACTTATATTGATTAGCGTAATATAGTTATTTGGAGGTTTGTGCCGCACTGCTTGATGTGGTGTATCTGGCGGGTGTGGAATTCTCGAAGCTTTGAGGGTCGTGAACGGTCCATTATTGAGCTTAAGTCTTTCTTCTTTTTTTCTCTTCTCGAATGGTGTCTTGTTTTACCATCTTTTTCTTGTTTTTCCCTTCCTGTGTTGCTAGATCATTGTAATCTGGTTTCTTGATGTTTTTGCCTTTTTGTACATTTCCTATGTACTGGGCTGTGTGCTTTTAATAAAATTTTTATGTTACTTATAAAATAAATAAAAAAAACAAAAAAAAACTTATATTGATCAGATATGATTTATGATTTCTCCTCTTTATATCACTTGTTGGTTCAGTGACTGCTGGTGTTTAGTTCGATCTCATCATTTCTGACTTGTATACAAGTATAATTAGTGTATACTCATTAGTTTGATTTGCCTTTTATACATTGGAAATGTTGATTCCTACTTTCAAAAGCTTTCTCCAGATTTTCTTCTGATTAGTTCAGTCTCTGTATGCGCATTTCAAGTTCATTTGGCATAAAGGCTTTCCACTTTTTGTTATTGTAGCCACAATCATGACACAAATGAAGTTTTTTATGACTGCTGATATTTGGCACATCCCATTTGGATATTGATTTTCACCATTGAATGATAACAATTGGAGTGATTGTGCTTTAGAAGATAATAAAAATTGAGGATAATATACCACGGACTGCACCATTGGCTCTATCTGATCATATAATGTATAAACTGTCACAAACCATATGTTGAAGGATGCAGTAGTTTAAACTTGAGATTGAACTTAAATATTGGGCTTCCATAGCTTTAGTGTTCATTCTGGTAAGTTTTAGAGTACTACATTAAAGATATATGTTTTTCCTAGATCAAGGTTGTCTTTGAGCCCCAAAAATAGAGTAGGACATGAAGGACTTTAATGCAGGTAGTGCAACTAATTATAGTTGGCTGTGTCCATAAGTGCAATATTCATATTGGAGCTTGTAGTTTGATTAGTTATCCAGACATGGTGAAGTGTCTATCTTGGCCATTATGGTACACAGGTTGTGTGCTTTCAATTGGCCCATCACAAGCTAGAAAATTGTGTACCCTGGGTCCACAACCCAGTAGGACCATAGCTTATTCTTCAGCTTGACTAAATCTTTTTCTAAATAATGTGTTCTGGCACACCTTAGCAACATGCTTTGCATGTATATTAGGGTCTTATAGGACAGTGTTTCATCCTTGTCAAACTTGGTCTCATGTGATCTCCACTACAACAGTTTTTCTGCCCATACATGATTTATGATATATCCTGTTTCTGTCACTCTAATCAAACTTGGTCTCATTTGATTCAATCTCATTAGTTCTGATTTGTGTACAAGTATTATTAGGCTATACTCATTTGTTTGATTTTCCTTTTCATTATTTTTTTTCACGTTTTGAATTGTGATATATGGTGTTCTGTAGAATTGATTGTTATCCAGATTTTTGAATCATGAAAATTATTTTATGAATACATTGGTATTCAGACCATATTGTCTTTTAAGTTCAGCAGAGTGTTAAGGTTTCTCTTAATATAGGACAGAGATTTTGTTCTCATTTTTTAGTTGGCTTAGGGGATGGAAAATCATTTGTTTAAACCTGAAATGAAGAATTAGAACTTTGCACAGTCTGAGTAGATTATAGCTAAATTTCTTCCTAGCAAGTCATTTGTCTATTTTGCTTGTGTGAAATTACAGGTTTGCGTGAATGTTTATTTTGCTTTACATGTTTGTGTCAATCTTTGATAATGCTATTTGGGAATCCATGCCAAATTGTAATTTTCTCACTAGATGAATTACTTACAACCATGTATTGCAAGTTTGCAACAGCAAGAATGCAAGTTGAGCTGTTGATTGTCACATGCATGTGGCATTAACATTCAGAAAAGAGTCACATTCAGTGTTGTACAGAAATTTGTATCAAGTGTATTATCCGTGTCCAGTAATCAACACAATTGATGCAGAGGATCTTATTAGTATTGTTTTATATTATTGGCTCCAATCTCATAGTAACATGTCTAATGATGTTTCACTCAAATGAATTGTTGATATGGATATACCCCTTGTTATGTGATGCAATAAGAAATCTACAAAATTTAATGTTTGATCACTGCTGCACTAGATTTTCAAACCTATATAATAGTGTTTGTAAATGTTCTCTTTTTCTTTTCGGATAAGTTAGATTTTTGCTTTTTCAAAGACATCAAACGATGCACAAAATCAAGTAAAAATGCAATCCTTGTGACTTGCACTCGTTATATGCAAATGGAAAATGCTTCAGTTCTATAGAATTTGCCCACCATCTTGATATTAAGTAATAACTCCTTTTTTGGTTGAAATAAAAAGAAATGAAATGGAATTTTGACATATTAATTTGTAGCATTATTGGTCAATGCAAATGAATAGACTTGTATATACTAATCCACGAAATGCAAGATCAAATCGCTTGCCAATTAGCATTTAAAATCACTGTACAGACAGTAACTGAAACACCCTCCTCCATCCTCTTCAAGAAAAAGGAAAATTAAGGGCATCTTTGGATCCTGCTTTCTATTTTGTGTTTCCAAAACTTATTTTTTTAGTGTATTGAGAAATTTTTTTCAAAAAACAGTTAATAAAAAGAGAAAAATTGAATAAAAAAGACCACGTTAATTTATTGCAAAAATGCCAGTAAAAATTGGAAAACTGTAAAATGCAAACAGCTCAAGATTGTTTTCACAAAAGTGTTATGTACGGTGAAAGATGTGAGAGTTTTCGAAAAACAGTTTTTAGAGAAACATGGGTTTGGTGGGTCTCACAGTCTTCTATTATTAAAGCCAGAAAATTTACCAAAAGTGGCTCTAAAGTTTTGTTCGAATTTGCGTGGGTAAAATGGAAAATTACACCGATCTTCTTAGAGATTTTACGAAATGGAAAATTACACTGATCTTCTTAGAGATTTTACGAAATGATACTCTCTGAATATTTTTAAGAAATGACATTTCTTAAGGTTTGTTTAAATGTAATAATTAACTCAATTTTTAGTTAAATTGTCATTTTTCAAACAATTATTTCAATCTTAATAAAGATTCTTATCCAAGTTATGGAGACATGATACTCCCCCTTAAGGTTTGTGGATGAATGACACTTTTCTCACTAGATTTGTATAAATGTGTAGGGACAATTCTTTTAAAAAAAGCATATTCCATTAAGTAACAATGTTAGAAAGTATGAATTTATCTGTTGCATTTATAAAAACTCAAAAGAAGTGTCATTTCTTGAAACGTTTGGAGGATTGTCATTTCTTAAAATATTAAAAGATGGCGTGAACTTATCCATTTCCCTTATAAAACCCTTAAGAGACTCTGTAATTTAACTTATTTCTTTTTAAGTTCCAATAGGTTCACAAGTTCTTTTCCGATGGGATCAATTGATGGGTTAAGACTCATTTTTACAAAATCAATTAAGCAACATAAAATGGGGACAGTTTTGGATCGATTTTCCACCTATATAAAAACCAACATATATCTTTATAACTAGCCTGCAACATGTGATATGAGCATGAGACAGAAAAATGGTGCTTCAAAAAAAAAAAAAAAAAAATTGGTGCTTCGACAATGGACAAGCAGAGTTCCAAAAACTTGAGAGGAGAAAACTTCTCAAAATGCGCATCCAGGGAATCGAACCCTGGTCAGTACCGTGGGAGGGTACTATGATACCACTACACCAGATGCGCTTTACATTTCTTGGTTCACACAAGAAATTTAAAGACTATAATAAGGTTATGAAAAGTGGGCCCTTCATTAACAACTTTCATGTTTGGTATCAAAGAAACCCAATTCAATGGTGGGCAATGGTCCATTAGGGCCTGGATTTAAGCCACATATGTAATGAAACTCAACCTATCATCAGCTAGTATACAGACTTGGGCCCAAATGGACGATCCAAGAGAGTAAAGGGAGTGTTACATTAGCTAGATGAAGCACAATATTAGGTTGGTAATTGATTAATTGCCCATTGTACCACACAAACTAAAGCAGTTAAGAAATTGAGAATTGAATTTTTAACTATCCAGTATGGTGAGATAGGAGATTATGTATATTCAAAAGAATAATCAAGTATTGAAAGAGTTCTTGACATTCTTATTCATATCTGAGAGAATAGTCAAGTGTTCAAAGAGTTCTGGACACCCTCATTAGCAGAAAAAGGAAAAAGAAGTCACCTATTTTTTTATATCACTTTCTTTATTTTTAATGTATTATGGCATGAGATTACCTACAAGTACAACTGAGTAAAAGTACAAAGGTAGGGGAAAATGTAAAGCACAAGAAAATGGGTTTGGAACACCAGAAACAGAACACACCTACCTCCTGTAGTTAACTTAAAGGCTTATATTTTTTATGCAATGAGCAGAATATTTCCTATAATCTCTACTACCATAAAGAGAGTAGCTAGGTTTGATCTTGTCTTCTGATTTTTCAGACATATCCGTACTTAAATGTTCTTGCAATATCAAAAGAAAATTAAACAATTATGTTAAAAAGTAAAATAACAAAAATATAAAATATAAAGAATCAAGAATTTTTTTTATTAGATACAATAAAATTCAAGAACAGAAAATCAACTACAGTTTTGCAAAATTTTTTATTAATTAACGTTCATCCATCTTCCCCACAAATAACTCCATTTTTTTTTTTATCAACTTCACACTAAATCAAATAACTGCTTGTGTGTTTTTCCCCTATGAAGAAGCTAGCAGTAATAACTATTATTAGTCAAGAATATAGATAGACTTTCACACAATTTGGATTCTTTGCATAAAAACTTTGAGCGTGGAAAGCACATAGACATACTTATTTGGTGCTTTGAATAAGTAACAAAGAAATTATCCTTCAAGACAAAAACGTCACACTCCATCTCCATGCAAACGAAAAAATGGAAGAGTGTCCACAAATTCTTAACTTCTGGTTTTAACTAGAAGACAATGATCATGTCCTTTTCAAGAAATGATGGAATACGACGATAAAATTCCCCCCTTTGATTTATTTTTCTTGAGGGAATTGATCCTACATTCCAAATGTTTAGTGCTTTATTCTTATAATCAATGTAAATGGCCTCATTCCATCCATTTTTTAATCAAAGTTAGGCATAAATCTAACAATAGATAAGCAAATGGTTCTGTATTCCCTTTAATAGCAAAGTTAACTAGCTCTCTAGAAGAAAAAGTCCCATCGATATATTCACAATCGCCATTAAGAATTACTCAACTTTAATAAAACCCAATGATTGTTTTGTATTACTATAGTACTCTAATGGAGAATAAATTCATATAAACACCAGGGGCCATCAGAAATTTAAATAACAGATACTAAAATCTAAATTACAATAGATGATCATTTGGAAAACTCACTTTATGGGGGAAAAAAGAAAATTCCATTTTAATTGTAAACAATGTTGATTGCATATTCCATTGAGCTTTTGGCCTTGTGATATATAGTTGCCTCTCCTTTAGAAGAGATCAAGGCATCACGTCCTCAAGTCCCACCTAGCAGTTTTGAAATGAATGGTTAATACTCAAGTCATTACCATTGGACCAGTATTAGTAGGAAACAGATTAGAAACCATTGGTTTTATATTGTCTGAGTTCAGAAGAAATGCTCAATGATGTATTAATCCTATATTATAGGCTACATTCCTGGCACATTAAACACTTTATATGTAGTCCTGTTACAACCCTTGTTATGGTTGGAAATAAGAGAAATCTAAAACAGCGAAGGAAATTAACATACCTTATACCATTGTTTTTTAAGTAATCTATACAGAAAAACTTACTACAAAATGAAAAATTATGAAGGAATTCTCCTAGTTTAACCTTGTAAAAAAGACTGTGTTCTCCACCAAAGAGTTTATAAGGAGAAGGCCATAAACTAGAAACAGCGGAAGAAATTAACATACCTTATACCATTGTTTTTTAAGTAATCTATAGAGAAAAACTTACTGCAAAATGAAAAATTATGAAGGAATTCTCATAGTTTAACCTTGTAAAAAAGATCGTGTTCTCCACCAAAGAGTTTATAAGGGGAAGGCCATATATAAACTAGATTAGGGACCCCCTCAATTTTAATGTCGGTTTTCTATTGATACTCATTTCAGTCAAGGAGTATTATTGACCTTCAATTGTCAAGTAAGTGTTCACCAATAGTACTGGCTATTTACCAAATGACATTTTAAGTGACTGTTAACAAATAGACTCCTAATTAGGATGAGTTTTTATGTATCGCTTTTCTTATCATTAAATAAATATGAATATATGATAATTAAGTAATTAAGATAAACTCTAATTGGATTATGTTATGTCTCCTACTAGATAATTTTAGAGGAAAATGATCATCTCCTTTTTAAAAGGATCCATTTCATGATTTGTGAAATTTTGGTCCAGTGCTTCAGTGCACCGGATGTAAACCAAAGAAACTTTCATGGTTTAAATTAAGTATTACAAATTTAAGATGCAGCCAAAAGAAACCAAAACTATGGACAATAGCTTGATTTACACTAAGCAAAACTATTTATAAATAAAGAAATGTAGTATAGTGATGCTGTATGATCCTTTTTCTAAAAGATTATGCCTTAGTTTTTGTACTTACTATATATATACATATACAGGTAGGTCATATTATGCTGTCATACATTCCCAATTTGCATATACAGCAATTAAAAATTGGTCTTTGTACTTTCTCAAAATCATTCCTTCTTCACAAATTAGATCCTTAGTGGATTTCCTCTCTGAAATTCACATGAAATAACGTAAGCCACATCAAGGTGTAAGTGTAACCCGTAAGATCTTTCAAGAATTTTATTGATTGAGATTGGTCCTTGCCTTTTCTTTAAAAAAAAAAAGAGAAGAGGTTACAATGGAAAGGCAAATACATTTAACAAAAGATTTTCTTTTTTGATACCAACAGTCCAACATTTAAGAAAAGATGATACAAAGTGTAATGGTTGTTAGAAACAAATATAGGACTTCAATTTCGGCATTGCCTAGGGACAATCACATGGGCTTGTTGTATATATGTAGTGAGTGTTAGAGCTTTCCATTTGTTATGGAGACAGGTACAAAATGATTCTCACTTTGATAGAGGATTAAAGCAAAGCATGTTAAGACAGGTGATCGGATTGGGGCTATGGAAATGTTCCCATGAATAACTTTTATAAAGTCATGAAATATATATTAGTACAAAGTTGCTGTGGTTGAGTATCTTAGAACCTCATAGTAGAATTTGGATATTTATTAGAATCATATTGATTTCTGAGGTGGACATGGCTTATGGGGGTGAAAAAAATTTTGCTGATTAAATAATGCTACCTCATTATCTACAAGGTAATGATCTCATCAAGGAATTTTAAGTATTCTTTCCGTGATTATTTGGTCTTATAATCTTATTGGTGCCTTCAATTTCAGCTTCAAAAAAGTAGAATATAATTTGTGAAGTGACTTTTCATCGTTTGAAACAAACAAAAAAAAAGAGCAAACAATCAAACAAAAACACAAATAATAAAAAGCAAGAAAACAAAATAAAAAGAAAAAGGAGATAGCTTTTATTGTTGAGACAGATAATGTAAAAAGATATAGTTTTCCTTTCATTCTTGAAAATGACCCTAGCTCTTAAGGAATTCTTTGAGATTGAATTCTTTAAAATCTCTCTCTCTAGCTAGCTAGCTATGGAAGACTAACATAACTTTGGAGGAAATTGAATTCTAAGGTGTGGTCCAATTGAGATTGAGTGGAATTAGCTTAGCTAGAGAAGCTGACAAGTTGGATATTTATGTGGGGAAATCATTGTCATGAGAAGGGAAATGCTGGTTTTTGGTCGGTTTTAGTTTGCATATGGACCATGTGGCACGAGGAAGAATTTACAAAATCTAGCAAAATTGAGACCATAGTGCTGGAAAAAGCTAGAATGTGCGTGTAAAGGCCTACACACTACATCCATCACCTTTGGTATGGTTGGGTTGGGTGCTAGAAATTAATGTACCACTACTTTTACATTTATGCTTCCAAGTTGTCGCTTGCAAGCTAGTACCTCCATATACATTGCCTATTAGCCATGTGTCTGTAGGCAATATTAGACAAGTGCAAATTATTGGTGCACTAACATATACATATGTTGTGTACTATAATACTAGAGAATGTTCTCACAAGCACATTTTGGGCTTAACATGACCTCATTCCCCGTGCCCTAGCCTTGGAAAAACAACATAATTGCACTCAAAAGCTGTGGGGAATTTTTCAGGGATAAAAAGAAGAAGAAATTAAGAGAACAAAATTAGATGGCAAAATTACTAGTGTAGAAAAACATACCATTGGGTGTAAATAACCCATTACAAGATAAAGTTTATAATGCAATTAGATAGCACTTTAGTGCCTATTTGGCATAGCTTATTTGTTAGCCTTTTTAAATAAGGTTGTTTGAAAAGACTATACTTAAAATAAAATAAAATAAATGAAATTTTTTTAAATGCACTTTGAAAAGGTACAATTTATAGCCACATTAGTAAGTAATTGTGACAAGTTTGTCACTCCATGCATGTTGAGCAAGGCTATCAATGGGTTGGTTTGGGTCGGGTTTGGGCTCTACTTGAACTCAATTCAATCCTAATGGGTGGCAGAATAGAGGACTTGTTGTCGACAGGTAACATTAGCGGGTCAGATCAAGTCGGTTCTTTCACAGGTCGAGTCAATTTCTGTCAAAACCAAGAGAGGCAGCGGTGATCAAGATTCCGTCGAAAAACAGCAAAGATCCGGTGAGGTCTTGCTAGATATGGTGGAAATCTTACCAAATCTAGGGAAATCTTACTGAATCTAATGAGATATATCCCAACGGATTGACTGAGATCTCGTCGGATCCAGTGGAAATCTCACAAAATCTGGTGAGATCTTGCTAGATCTTGCTAAGATTTTGCCTAATTTGGCAAATCTCGTCGAAGTTTCCTTGGGTTTTTAATCAGGTTAGTTTGCTCAGGTTTTAAAGGAAAGAAACTGAGACTTGACCTACCAAAATTGGGTTTTGAAGGCGCCTATCGCCATAGCCGCCTGATCGAATCTGTTTCAGCTTAGGTCCATTGGACACCTGTAATGTTGAGCTCTAATTCAGCACAACTTTTTATAATTGCCACTATATATAAAGAAAATAATAAGATAGTTAATTTAAAACACTTCAAGTAGAAAATTTTGTAATGAGTTGAATGCTTTAATTGTTATGGAATACTATCCACTCAAATTTAAGTAGAGAAATTTGTATTCATCCCTACGCAAATACATTAGAAGGAAATTGTAGGCAAATGAGGCAGATAGTCAAAAATTAGGTAACAGCCCTTTTATCAATGATAAAAAAAATCAAATAAAATAACATAAGAGTTAGGCAAAAACCGGCGCTACGAAGCCCCTAGTTGGTTCATCTCTAACAACTAGAATTGAGAATTATGGTCCCACCCCACCTCCCCAAACTTTTTCATTCTCTTTCCCCACAACCATTCACAAACTTTGGAAAAAAGACGTATATTTTGCAGTTCCATAAGCATCCATACTTTCTACTTAAAGAAATATATTCCATGCAAAACCATTAATCAATTCATTTCTCCACATTTGCATATATATCTCCCTGTCTATATTGCCCTAATCAATTTTTTTATTTATTTTATTATTTCCAATTAAATTTTAAATTAAACCTTCATTCCTATGTTGTAGTAGTGTAAAGCTCAATATCACTATGCATGTTCCACATGCAAAAGATTATAATTTTTAAATCATCTTCTAATAAGTTTAATTTCTTAACTAAAAGTATAAAAGAGAAACTATAATAAAGAGACAATAAAAAAACGAGTAATCTGTAGTGCGTGACACTATACCATATCATATATATTTCCATGATCAGCATCCAAACTCCTTTTGTCGATTCCCCAAATACGAATATCGGATGAAGTGGTAAAAATCAGTAGTTCAAAAATTTTTGACTACTACATCATAAATACACTATACTTAAATGTAGCCTTCTTTTCTAGTAGATAGAATAAGTCTCAATCTTAATGTTTTTTTATTTAAACAAGACAAAGATTCCCTTGGTGGGGTTGAAAGACTTGGAAAAAAGAATCATGATTCCCTTCAATCCTTTTATGCCCACATAGATAGTAAACTGTGTCCCGAACACCATGACCCCAATGTATACTTAGGGCCCCCCTTATTACCTACACCCACACCCAAACATTCCCATATAATTAAGGATACAAATTTTTTTCAATCTTTTTAACAAATTATTAAGATGATACGTTGTGATTAAAACATCGCTTTCATGTTTATTACTAAAACAACTTTATTACGCATCAATTAATCTGTTTACTCATTGGCATGAAAGGTAAAATTTTTGGTTTCAGCATCCAATTTATGCCATACTTTCACCTATATATATAGCCTACTCAACCTCCTTGCTGGTCCATCCCCAAACTAAAACAGACAGCTCATACACATATATTCTCACCCATCTTCCCCTCTCTCTTTCTCTAATTAGCTAGCAATTCTCAGAAAGTATGTCTGGTGTTTGGGTTTTCAAGAACGGTGTGCTTCGCCTAGTTGAGAACCCAGCTGCTGAATGCTCAAGTTCTCGTCGCAAAGTGCTAGTTCACTCTCCTAGCAAAGAGGTCATTACATCTTATGCTGCTCTTGAGCGCAAGCTCTTGTCACTTGGTTGGGAAAGGTATTACGACGACCCTGACCTCTTACAGTTTCACAAAAGGTCCACTGTCCACCTCATCTCTCTCCCAAAGGATTTCAACAAGTTCAAGTCCATGCACATGTATGATATCGTCGTGAAAAATCGCAACATGTTTGAAGTACAGGATATGCAGTGCTAGTGCTAATGGTGCTGATGGTGCTAGCTTGTTATTCATGATGTGCTATATATATAGCTCGTGTGTGTGTGTTAATGTAATTTCTTAATTTGGATCACTTGCTTGTTTGTTTGTGTTGCAAACTGTTTTTACTTTGATTTTTGTCAGTCTAATTTAGCTGGTCTATGATTTTACATATATGGGTCCTTTTTCAGATGATGGAATAGGTCAAGTTTGGTAGGGGAAGCTGATTTAGTATAAGGGTCTGGTTGGTGAGTAATAGATGTGTCATGGTTCTGTAAATTCTTAAGTGTCATTTTGCAATAGAATTTTGGTTTTTTGTGCAACTTTTGCTCTACTACTGTAGTCCAAATCCCTTTCTTTATGGTTTGTTTTCTTTTCTTTTTCTTCTATAAGCCATTTTGGCTGAGATAACATTTCTTTTCCAATGTGCCCTAGGATAGCAATGGGGCAATGACATATCCCAAAAATATCTGTTATATAGTTATAGTTATTCTACTTAGTGTTGTCATTTTATGTTCCACCATATAACAAAAAGTTGGTACTGTCTTGTGTTTATATCCAAGCGGACAAATCTATCTTATTCGTATGGAAAGGGAGTTTTGATCGTATAAAATCATTCAAAATACCAAAAAGCCTGCATTATATGAAATAAGTGAAGGCAATCTCTAAATTCTCTGTAATATTTTCCTGGGTCAAAACTGGAATGGAATGTGAACAAGAATTAGACAAGAATAGTTTTGTTTTTTACCTGTGATAATTGGAGCAGCAAGATCTCTAATTCTAGATAACCCAAAATAGAAATTCCTTCCAAAATTAGAAAGGGACAATTTATCTAAAATAAAAGGACTCTAGGTCATATTGACACTGTGCTAGCCCATGCTCAGGAAAACAGTATAGACAATATAGCCTTATGGCATTGCCAGCTGGAGCAGAACTCCAAAAAAATTTAATCCTGCTGAGCTGACAATTAAATTTCTGTCATTAATTTTGTCGAAGACTTATAATACTTGGCAGTTGGCAGTGGCACTTAAAATTTCTTTTTTTTCTTTTTTTTTTTTGAGGGTGCTTAAAATTTCCTTTGAATGACACCGCATCTGCATGTAAATATAAATAATTAAAAATCTATGTTTAAGTGTGAGTTTGGATACGGGCAGAGTTTGAGTTTGGTGTGTCTGCATTTTTTTGTTGGTTCTCGTGCATTGTTTATGAGACTCGCAAGTACGGAAAAACGCAAATCTAACTTTAAAACTGGGTCTCATGGTATTATTTATACATTTAAAAAATTTTTCGCTACAGTGTTTTCAATTTTCAACAATAAGCGGTATTCAAACAGATTCTAAATCTACATAATATAATGTTGAATTTTTTTTTTTGCGAATTACATATACAAGAATAAGGATTGTTTCTTGTAATCACTTAATATAGAAAGTTGTGTAAGACTTATTTTATAGGAAAATAATTTTACATATATATATATATATGTGTGTATGTATTGAAGCAAATACAACTTTTGTATTGGATTCTCATTTATGCCTTCATTCCAGTCCTCACAAGTTAAATTCTCTAATTCTGTCCTTACAATTTACAGTTAAAAGGGGAAAGAATGGCTGCATATAGATGAAATATTGTAATTTGTTGTAAACCAGGGGATGAGGTCCTTGTATGTATTAAAAAAAAAATTCTCCATCTAAGAATAAGTTATATATTAAGATTCAAAATTAAATTAATATATAAAAATCTAATCAAACTTATATTTAGTGTTAACAAATTATGAATAAAATATTTAACGTAAAATGATGCTTTAATAATACATTCAACTTAAATATTTATTAAAATAGAACTTGATGTTATTTTGAATACCAACAATCATTTATGATTGATTATGTATTAAATTTTGTAGAAAATTCCCTTTTCATATACAAAAGTTTCATAAAAAAATCAATTTTCATTTTATTGAAAGCTTTGTTTGGATAAATTTTATGGTAGAAAAGTAAGATATTTTAATTAGTTTTTCCATCATCTACAAATCAAATGAAAACCATATTTACTATCTCATTATATGTGCAATAATATTTTAATTAAAAAACTAATTAGTGTTGCCTAGTAAACTTTATAAATAAACATAAATAAATAAACACCCAAACACACACACACACAAGTTCAAAAGCACTCAACCTCAGTTACTCAACATTAATTATGTTCTATAATATGTCTAATATTCTTCTAACATACAACAGTAAAAGTAAAAGAGATTAAAAAAGATCCAAATGAATTGTTTAAGTGAAATCAAACAACACAATAGTGGCTGGATTTCAGTTTTTGATGGTTGATAAGAGATATGAGATTCAATTCATGTCTACCCAAAAATCGATTGGTGTCCTGGTCTAATGATAAATAACTATCATTAGGAGCGGACGTCATAAATTGAAACTATTTCAATAAAATAATAAATAAATAAACACAATATATAGCATCCAAATCCTAAGACTTCAAACTTTTAATTTTGGGTTTCATATAGCGAAACGACTAAAGTGCAAAACATGGTCAATTAAAAAATATATATATTATTAGTATTAGTATTTAAAAAAAAAACCATGTACGGACTAGATTACCATTTATTTCTTTTGAATTTTTTGGGCAACAGGCATTTTTTGGGGGGAGGGGGGGGGTTCTAGTTTATTTTTTTCCTCAAAATTTAAAATGTTTATATATTTAAATAATTAAATGCACTATTTATAAATTTTAGGGGGTAGTGGGGGCCTTAGTCTATGAGTATTTCCATCTCTGTTGTCAACTTCATTTATCTTATATATATATGAGACATATGCTACATTTTTTTTTTTTTTTTTTGATAGGCTTATAATTTTAATTTTATAGTATAATATTATGATTTATATATATAACAATCTTTTTTTTAGAAGAATATATATATATATATATATATATATATAAAATCTAAAATAAAAAAATCAAAAGTCGGTCCATGAATTTTATTCTCATCAAACCACTCTTTTTCTCTTTCACCCTTCAACTTAATGGCCCAAATTACAATTAAGACAATTTTTTTTGTATAATATGTTTATATATAATGAATGTGAAAAAATATATTACTAATTTTAATTGTAAATCAATCTTCATTTGTGAATATTAAGGCTATTGAATGATTCTATTATTAAATTCTTTACCAGCAATAAACAACATATTAAAAAAAATTAAGTGAAAATCCCGTGGGTACATAAATTGCATTTTTGTCTCTCAAAAATGAGATTTGTTCAATTTTGGTCCCTTGATTTAAAAAAGATCTTAACCCAATCCTTTATACTTTTAAAAGGAACAAATTTTATCTATCCCTTTGTCAAATTTTTGTTTAGTTTTTTGGTCCCTTAGATTTAAGGTTGATTCAAATCTTGATCCCTTAAATATAAGAGTGATGCAATTTTGATCTTTTAAATTTGAGGTGCTTCAACATTTGTTAGTAGCGCGCGTAAATAGAAAAGTAGATAAGTGAACTAAATTATTACATTTTAACAATTGAGGGACCAAAACAATTTTTTTTTTCTAAATTCTAAAATCAAAATCAAACAAATGTCATATTTGAGATATAAAATTTGTTCCATACCATTGAATAAAAAACTCTAAAATTGTATTAAATCAACTCTCATAAAAAAAAAAAAAAAAAAAAAAAAAAAAAAAAAGGTAAGGGTTAGCTCCAGTGCACTAAAACCAACATAATGCGAACACGTGGCAAAAATTGGACACAAATTTGTATCGTGTCAGCTCAAGTGCACTGAAGCTAACCCGTGTCCCATATAAGACACAAACTTACATTTTTCTTTTGAAAAGAACAATATATCTATCATATCCAATCAAGTTTCACCAATGAGAAAAAATGGGTCCATCCATATCTTGAATGAGGATAAGCAGCCTTGCCATCACATTTGAAAACTACGGCATCCACTATACATATATGACAGTAACAGCAAAGGAGTTTTGCTTAGAAAACATAAGAGGTTAATCAGAATATATACAGGCCATGATGAATAGGACCTCTCTCTCTCTCTCTCTCTCTCTCTCTCTCTCTCTCTCTCTCTCTCTCTCTCTCTCTTCTCTCTCTCTACATATATATATATATATATATATATATGGATTGTGTTAACGGCACCATAAGGTGCCCGTTAACAACATCCTTTTGTTTTTTTTTACAGCTTTATGTCATTTTTTGCAGCTTTATAGGTTGTGAGGCCAGCTACATGTAAAGAAAAAAAAATATTAAAATAAGTTATGAAGTCAGTTTTATGTCTTTTTCTTTTTTTTTTCAATCTTTTTATTAAATGAAACCCACGTTAATCCAACCTTAATAAACACAGTATGATACTTGTTAAGCAAGTCACGTTTGCCTCAAGTAGTAAAAAGGACGCGCTCTTTAGCTGGCAAACAGGCAAAGTCCCATAAGCTAGGACAGTAGTATGCAGTCCCACACTTCCACTTCATAACGGCTAAAGACTATTATTATCGACTATTATTATCACTTGCTTGCTTGCTCTTTTTTCTGAAGCAAGTTGATGTCGACCCAATTTTTATAGGAACCAAAATCTCCTAATTCGATGGAGTCCAAAACCTCGAAAGTGAAAACTCAGTCAATAAATATATTTTTAAACATACTTTATTAATGAATATCAAGTCGCATTCAAATTCAAATTCAAATGAAATCTAATCTAAGATTTATTCAAAGATTAACCAAACAATTTATCCTATCCTTATCTATTATTCAACTCCCAATAGCAAAAATACAATCTTGAAATGATAAATTTAAATAAAATAAAGGTATGTAACACAAGTCTGAAAACTTTTTGCTTCTAAAGCAAGAATTTTAAATGTGTCTCTTTTTATATTTAATTAGAAATTTTGATATGGAATTATTAATTAACTGTTTCTAACTTTTTTGCTAAAAAATATCAATATATATTGATAATATGGTTAATTCAATCAATCTAAAGTATAAAGTAACATTTTTTCAAGTTTAACGAGTTTTACTAACGTATATATTTAGGACATACATTATTTAATGACATAAGTTAGTTAACTATTTTAAGAAACTTTATATGGAAACATGAAAAAGTTATTAACTCTTCTTTTTTTTTTACGGTTTTTAAATTTTTTTATAAAACGTTTTTTTTTAAAATTGATGACTAATGTATATCTCTAAAAACATACATTAACTGAATCTTCTCTTTAAATATATATATTTCTGTCAAAACAATTTTTGGGTTGTCATGCATAAAGATTTGATATATATATATATATATATATAGACACACACCACACGCAAAAGATTTTGATTCTTTTTCCCTCCTAGTTCCGTTTTGGCGTCTTCTATGTGCCATTGATTGATTTACTTCTGAATTCTTAGGTTGGCAAAAAAAATTTCGAGGATATTGAACCAGCAAAATGCATGAACCTAATCATTTTGACCATTCCATAAATGATGAATGTTACCGAAAAAAATGTGTTTCAAAGTTTTGGAGGAAAGATCTTGGAGCATATTTTACCGGAACCTCAGTACTTTTTTTTTTTTTTTTTGTGGGGGAAAAGTAGACCCTTTATACTTAACACAAAGATCACATGCATTACAAACACATGAGGATAAGTCTTATCAACACCTAAGTTTCCAACTTGAGAAAAAAAATTCCATTAAGATGATCACCAAAAGAGTTGAGCTGCCCTTTCTCATACTCATTCATGCATGCCAATACTAACCCATTCCTTCTTTGAATGGGCTATAATGCACTTTTCATTGAGTGGTCAGTATTCTTTCAAAAAAATGCAAAGTGAATTTAGACTCACAAAAAGCTCAAGGAGAGAAGGGTATATCCACAAAGGATGGGGCAAGAGAAATCTTTCTTTGTCTTCTCATAAGTTTGATTTTAATCACCAAAGACCTTTTGTCTTATCAAGCATATGCATTGAGGTTTTTTCATTGCTCATCTTTATCCTTTATTTCTTTTTTAAATAAAAAAATTAGAGACTCATGATACATTTCACTTCCCATTACATTGAGATAGCCAAGACAGCAAAGGACTTGGGCAATTTGAAAATAGTGATCTATACAAGTTTTATTACATAAACTTTATAAGTTGATGTGTTTGAATAAAATTTTAAAAAAATGCTGAAAATTATTTATTATCATTATATATATATATATATATATATATATATAAAAGCAGAGATCTCATGTGAGAGAGCATGAAATCCTGTAAAGCGGCATATTCCTTGAGACTCTCTCATTTAAGCTTCCACATCATCTAAGTTTGCATTTATGTCAAATTTTTAGTTAATTGAATGTGTTAATGAAGTAAATACACATATTAATTATCTATAGATGTGCACTAATTATATATATACAGACACACATATAAAATGTGTGTGTGTGTGTGCACGCGCGCATTTTAAATATATATATTTTTTAAAATATTTTATATAAAAAAGTAAAAAACTCATGTGGAAGATTATGCAATTCTGCCATGTGATACTTTGTTAAAGTAATTTTTCATTTAACTTTCCACCTCACCTTCTTTACATATTTTGGATTATAATAAAATTCAATTAGTTGGATATTAATATTTCTACTAAGTGTTTAACCTACCACTATCATACTTCAATAACATAAATGTAACATCATAAATTTTCTATGATATTTCCATAAGCCAAATAAAAATTAACATGATATTACAAAAAATTTATACTAACTCCAATGCATTGATGAAACAAAAACTATGAATAAACAAACAATCAACTTATTAGTTACACCATGTAATAACTAATTTCTAATTTATATGACATTTACCCTATAGTCTAAATTCTCCATCCCCTTAATTTTGTATTACATTATTAATTAAACAACAGCCTCTTTTTCATATTATCAATTTATAGCAATACTACTGCATGATATTACTTTAAAATATTTTGAATATACTATATATATATATATATATAATCCTCACACATAACAGTTTATAGCATTATGATCTGCGCATTACGCGAGCCCATTGCTAGTTGTTATTAATGTAGTGGCACAAATCATATTCATTGCTACATCAAATTATAGGTGTTTATATAAAAATTGGTTATAGATTTTGAATTTTCCATTTGCAAACCTGCTCCAGATAGTTTTTCAATCTTTAAGAATATAAAAGTTGAGTATGGGTTAAAGTTTCACCACAATAATGTTCGTTTTCGTGTACCATGAATCCATGACACATCAATTCATCATTGTCTTTTGACTGATCAAGTTCCCATGCAAGCTCTATCTTGGACTATAGTCACAATAATGGTTATTTTCAAACTAATCCAAAGACAATGCTTCTTCGGTTTTGGAGTGAAAGAAACATCAAGCCGCATCAGTTCGATGCATAAGTCAAGCCAGATTAGTTGAGTGACATTGCTCTTTCTGTACTTTCGGTAATTAACAATTGGTTCAGAATTTCTTTGCCATATCGATACGTATATACCCCAATAGGTTAATCCCTCTAAATTTTCTTCCATGGCCAGATGACTTGGAGGTTATCATTTTTCCTCCAAAAACAACCGAAAGAGTTGTACCACTTTTCTAGAGCCAATCATGACAACAATTAAGAATTTATAAAGATGGTTCATAGAAACTAGCAGTGCTTATAGTCTATTCCAAGCACTCTACCTTACATATTATATTACGTTATTGAATCATATGCCTCAAAGAGTTGACATTTCAACTGCCTATTGTGTTATGTTTTACGGACCATGCATGTGGAATTAGGCTATCCTTGTAAGAAAGCTTTTCCAGCGCCTACCTTAATTTCATGGGACTCAATATATTTAGGATTGAGATCAGGTGCAATACCTAGGGTATTGCACCTGATGCAATTGGCATAGATGGTTGAGATTTAAAATTGTAGAAAGCAACTTTAAATCTCAACCATTAAGTATAAAAAATGAAGAAAAGTAAAAAAAAAATTGTGAAGCACTTGGGTGAATTGCTCGGTGCAATTGCTAAATGCAATTGCACTGGATCCCAATCCATATATTTAAGACTCTTTGAAACTATAGTGTGGTAGGCAAGTGATGACTTGTGATGCTTCTCAGTTATAAACTAATTAATAATAGGAGCACGTGTACATTTGCATTCAAATCGTTGTGAACACTTTGAGACTATATGGAAAATGACTGCCTGAATATAATATACTTGGATGGAGATGGTAAGGAACTTTAAATGGAGAAAGAGTTCATGAACATAAGAAAGAATCTCTATAGTCTTGAAATTTTTTTATGTACTATACCTTTTATTTAAGGGAAAAGAGAAAAGAAGTTCCTCGTGGCCTATACATAATTATAGTAGCCCCTTAGTCGGTTAGTCCCACTAACTTTAAGGTATTATCAAGTTAGAGCGGTAAACAAATTGAACTGAGCCAAGTATTAAAAGTTCAAATTTGTTCCTTTAAATTTATTTAAGCAGGAGTCTAACTCAAGTTCATTGTCAAACTAGATTACATATTCAATTCACTTTTTTGTCAAACAAGCTCAATTACGTGTTCACTAGTTGCTTGATTAACTTATTATTTTCCTATATATTAGTAAACATTGCGACTAAAAAATTTATACCTCATAAACGTATGTTAATAATTAATAACTAAAACTTAATTGAAATAATATTATTTGAGCTAATTAGATAGAATAATCATTATTTATAAACTTACAAAAATTATATTCATCAATTTTGTATGGTCAAAATTGTTTATATTTTACTGCAAAATTGATTGTTTATACTATCAATAAATTGTAAATAATAGTTTAATAACTTATGAAATTATTTATAAATTTACATAATTCAACCTCAACTTTATATGAGTGTATTTTAAACACATAATGTTATATAGTACTTTAATCAAGTCACATACTAATGAACTAATTCAAGCACACATTATTATGTTTAAATTTGGTTTGTTTAAGCCTGGCTCATTTATTAAATAAACAAACATAAAAAAAAATAAATAATAATAATAATAACTTTTTTTTTGTCATGAGCTCTTCATATATAATTTGGTTTTTTTACAACCATACATGGCTACATCAAACAATAACGACAATAATCATTGTCAAACCAAACTTGCCGCCACCATCAGGGTTTGAGCCTGTAGTTACCAATTTATCTACCCCTCACCAAACTCTATATAGAAGAACTTTTTATATATGTTGTACTTCTGTTGTGGAAAAGTCATTGCATGTACAATTCCATGTATTTTATAAAAATTTTCAAGAAGCGCATGCTTCACGCCTTCACTATCCATTTGGGTTAGTTTCATTTTCATAGTTTGGTAAGGAACTTTAAATGGAGAAAGAGTTCAAGTAAATAAGAATTTCTATAGTCTTGAAATTTTTTTATCTACTATACCTTTTATTTAAGGGAAAAGAGTAAAGAAGTTCCTCATGGCCTGTACATTTACAAAATTATAGTAGCTCCTTAGTCCCTACTAACTTTCAGGTATTATTAAGTTAAAGCTGTAAACAAATTAAGCCAAGCCAGGTATTGAAAGTTTAAATTTGTTTCTTTAAAATTATTCAAACAGGAGTTGAACTCAAGTTCATTGCTAAACTAAATTACATATTCAATTCTTTTTTTCTTTTTTTCTTTTTTTTTTGTCAAACAAGCTCAATCACATGTTCACTAATTGCTTGATTTACCTATTCTTTTCCCATAAGTTAGTAAACATTCCGACTAAAAAAATTAGCCCTTCACAAACGTATGTTAATAATTACTAACTAAAACTTAATTGACATGATATTATTTGAGTTAATTAAATAGAATGATCATTATTTATGAACTAAAAAAAATTATATTCATCGATTTTGGTCAAAAATTGTTTATATATATTTTACTGCAAAATGAATTATTTATACTGTAAGTAATAATTTGATAACTTATGAAATTATTTATAAATTTATATAATTCAACCTCAATTCTATATGAGTATATTTTAAACATATAATTTTATATATAGTATTTTAATCGAATCACATACTCACAAACTAATTCACGAGCACATTATTATATTTAAACTCAATTTGTTCAAGCTTGACTTATTTATTAAATAAACAAACATAAACAAACTTTTTTATCATGTGCTATTCATATATAATTTGGTTTATTTACAAACAATAATCATGGATAAAGCAAACTTGCCACCGTCAGGGTTCAAGCCTGTACTTACCAAGTTACCCCTCACCAAATTCTATTTAGAAGAACTTTTTATATATGTTGTACTTCTGTTGTGGAAAAGTCATTGCATGTACAATCCCATGTATTTTAGATATTTTTTCAAGAAGAGCATGCTTCACTAAAGGTCCTTTTGGGATAGTTTCATTTTCATAGTTTGTCAGTTTCATTTAACCTATTTTACTTAAAGTAAATAAATTGGATAAAAGTATATATCTAGAAATATAAAGGTTTAAAATGCTGGATTTAATAACTGAATTTTTTGCTCATCTCAACCTGGGTTAAAAAAAGTACTGGATAATGCTACTATTTGAACCCCTATCAATCATCAAATGTTG
This sequence comes from Quercus tomentella, assembly GCA_028535165.1. NCBI lineage: Eukaryota > Viridiplantae > Streptophyta > Magnoliopsida > Fagales > Fagaceae > Quercus > Quercus tomentella. Next base: position 44,427,304 of record JAPQVY010000001.1, on the reverse strand, counting down.
GACCAGCAATCACAGAAAAGGGAGAGTTGGAACTTGGAATGTCAAAGTAACATGTGCTTTGACACTTTGACATAAAGGATATAGGGTCGGTCCACTTGAAAAGAATTCATAGGCTTACACTTGGGCTCAAATTTGGTCCAACATAAAAACCATGTGGGGCACAAAGTACTGTAGGGGTATGAGTTGTTTTGGACCCTAAAAAAAATATTTGTGAAAGCAACTTTTAGAGTAATGGGTCTTTGTTTATTATCATTAGCAACGGATCAATTATTGTCATTCCACTTGACATTCTTCTAGGATTTAATCATTTGGGCAAGCACTATAAGGCCTCAGACAGAAAGAGCAAGCCCCATAGCCATTAAGCTCTTGTGTAAAAACTGTTCGCTTGATGTCTATTTAGAAACAATTTATTTAATTTTTTGCTAAAAATATATTTATACTTTAAAAAAATTTGAAAAAGTAAGAAAAACAAGAAAATGTAAGTTTTTAAAAAACTGTACATAAAAACTAGAAGTTAAAAACTGAACTTATAAGTTGACCATGCGAGCATCTTTTTCTAAAATCAGTTTGGCCATTTTTTTTTTTTTTGAAAGCTAAAATTACTATCAACTTTTCTGCAACATATTTACTAACCTTTTTTTTCTAAAATCAGTACGGCCATTTTTTTTTAAAGCTAAAATTACTATCAACTTTATTGCAACATATTTACTAATTGAACTGAAATGTAATTATTTGACCACTACATCAACAATATAATAAATAAAAATTTAATTCTTTTTCTTTTGTATTTTAAAGCTGACACAAGATTTATATAACAAAATTAGTAATATTATTTTTGCAATTGGATAGCTTATTTCCTTGCACAAAGTTACCCGAATATTGAAAATAGACATGCCTAGTCAGATGGATTTCACAGACACTTTCCACCATATTTAGGCACAAGCATTCATTTTTGGTCAAAACAATACTTGCCTACAGTTCCACATGTTCCCCATGAGAGAAAATTCACAGATGGTTTGATAAGTTATATGGAAGATTGAACGTAAATCTAATGAAAAAAATCACTAAAATTGTCCAGAATAATAAACAACATATCACAAATACTTGCTATATTAGAATAATAATAAACAACATATCACTGTATATTTGACAAGACCAACATGACATAGCTCTCACTCTCTCTCTCTCTCGCTCTCTCTAAAAAAAAAAAAAAAAAAGTAGAAGAAGACCTGCACCGACTTGCAAATTTCTGGACCATCCTTCTGAACATAATTTTACTCGTGATTTTGCTGATGTATCCAAGTTACAGAAGACGGTTTCATTCGCACAAACTGTTAGATCGATGTCTGTAATTTTTTGTTTTTGCATTTCTGTATACTGAAGAAAAGTTCTACTAGTTGGTGCAGTCAAACCCATGGCAAATAGAAAGCCAGATTATCAGAACCAGAATTAATAAGATTCCAAGAACAACCAACTTGATTTTCATGTTTTGATACCACAGCTTCCGTTTGATTTGTGTTGAATGTTTTTTGTATCCTTCGGCCTGAAAATTGCAACAAAGAAAGTTGTTCAGTACTCAGCATAGGGATAAAGCCACAAGTAAGTCCTGCTCAAATCCATTACCTCGCTACGTAGGTGTTCGGCCTTTTGAGAAATGTTAGTTAGGCGATCCCCTCTACCAATAGCCTGAAAACCACAAATAAAGTCAAATAACACAAAACGCAACTTCCATTGCTCGGTTCCCCTGTTATTTAAGTGACCTTCACATCACGCAATTTAAGCAAGCTAGGTTAACGCATGCGAGAGGATATAGCATGGAAAGAAAATACAATAATAGGAATCAAGCCTTTTGAGATAACATTTGAGTCATCGAATTTGAAAGTTTCACTAAGCAAAACTTTCGTAGTATCAAAGGCAGTCATTTAATCAAGACCATGACATGACACGTTTGTAAAAACCTTAAATGAGTTGAAAAAAAATCTCCTAACGTTCCTTATTTAACTTGCTGTGCGATAGAGTTATTTTCCAAAAAAATTTAGTGGAAAACAATCTCTAAAAATAAGTCATACTTTTTATGTTGACTAAAGATAGTTTTCCCTTGACTTATTTTTTCTGATACTACCAAACACTGGAAAATATGGAAAACTATCTTTACACAAGGTTTTCGACTGAAACAAACAGAGAATTTGTAGAAAAGTCTAAGGTGGTTCAATTACTCCACAAAACATCCACTCGACTTTAGACAACACAGTATGCCATCAGAACTGGATTTTTTATTATTATTATTTTATTTTATAGTCCAATTGTTACTATAAATGAGGGTGAAGGGATTTGATACTTGGTTCTCCTCATAAAGGAGACCAAGCAATGCCACTAAATTACAAGTCCCTCGTCACTATCAGAACAGTCATTTTAACTATAACAAAAAGATCACACCCCAAACCAGGTACAAATTTTTCCCAGAAATTGTCCTTTTTTTCCTAACAAAAGAATTTTACTGTCTTTATTAACGCCTAAAACCAGGAAAGTAAAGATACTCGATTCTAAAATTGCATTCTTTAGATGGATAGCTTCAATCTGTAAAGTTTCCTCCTGAGTACAATGAAGAGATAACCCATAGGGACATCTAATCCTCCTAGTCCTTTGGATTACATGGAAAGGGCAACATATTTCATTCTGAATCTAAACAGTTCCAGAACCCAACCCCCCACCCCCTCTCCCCTTTTTTCTCTATTCAAAAGAAAAAGAAAAAAAAAAATACTGACATCACTCATTAGAGCAATGCATATAAATAGAATCATGGATGCATATTGTCAAAACAGAATACATATAACCCTGAAAACAGATTTGAGCACATGCACAGTATTGTGTAAAAGCATCCATATTTTACTCAACATCAATGGTTTACCTCGTCAATATTACCCATCATAATATTTTTAACTTCTACAACTTGAGCCTGCACTTTCAACAACTTCTCAGCATCGTCAGCAATATACTTCATGTGCTCTTTCATTATTGGTCTGAAAATTTAAACTCATGTTACTTTTACCTCTTAATGTGATTTTTCTAGTCAAATCCATAGACAACAAAAAATCATATTTAGGAGTCAGATTTTCATGAATGAACATACCCAAACTCCTTGTTAAGGCTTTTGGCCATAGCTGTATCTGCTTTACCGCCCCCATATCTTTTCTTAAAGTCTGCCTTCACCCGTTCCAAGAATGCAATAGGTATCTGCTTGCCAACAGATTCTTTGGCAACAACACAGTATGCTGCAAATTCACACAGTAAGCCACAAATTTAGTAATTTGAATTATAAAATTTAGAATCAGGGGAGGGGGGTGGTAAAAAATTATAGAAGATAAAGAGTATAGCTTGTTTGCATTTGCACCTATTAAGAACTGGAAATGATGGTTACATTCTCAACTATTATAACTTAGTAAACAACTCTGCTTAACCTCAATACACTTTGTGCATTAATGTGCTCATAGACAAGATACATTAATGATCATATCTCTTTCTGGCTTCTAACATATAAGAACTGCTTTAAGAATTAAACAAAACATCTGAAATACTGCCACAACTCCTTTGGCCACTTCAAAGACATTCAAAAACCTTGAGGACGAAAGAATACTAGCAGTAAATCATAAAGCACAACACAGAATAGGCATATAGATCTGGTAATGGCCCATCCAGCACTGGATACAAACAAGGGCTATATAGTATAATATGTATCTGTGTCCAAAACAGAAACTGCTCTGATGTAGAATTATCTGCGACACATGGCCAAGAATATATACCTTGAAAAAAGGGTTAACAATCTGAGTGACATCCAAAACTAAGGGGACGTTTCGCTGTGATGTGCCCATTATGTGCCCTTGATGTGATGCACATTATCTTAACGTCACATTAAGGTGTTTGGTTCATTTAATTTTTTCTAACATTACCATAATATAAGATTACAAAATATATCACATCACCTTCTTAAATGGAGGTGATCTTACATTACTTATGGTAAACACCTTAATGTGACAACATGGTAATGTGCATCACATCAATGGCACATCATGGGCACATCACGACGAACCAAACACCCCCCTAAGGGAAAAACAAGAAGTTTTTGTTTGGGGGCCAAATTATGATATTGATAGTTTGATGCACTGGGTAAAACAGACTTTTTTTTATAGTTAGGAGGAAAAAAAAACTTAAAGCACATACATACATACAGTGGTTCATTGAAGAAAAAAGGAAACAAAGATCATTGTATCTCTCTTTCTCTAAGGCCATTAGTGTCATTTCAACTTTGAAACAATTACAAGAAGCCTCAATTATGACTAGTATCTGGTCTAACTAGGTCAATGTAGGCTATATAAACAATTATAAGAAGCCCTAGTTATAACTAGTGAAAGGATCCATTCACAAATGCCAAAGGAACTGAATGCCCTCATGCCACAAGCGTTCTCCATGGTATATCTCCTCTAAACATAAATATAAAAAAACCCATTGTACAAGGAATTTCCCACCAGCCAAGCAAAGCTTAAGGTGTAATTTTTTGGTCAAGAAGTCAAAAATTAGAAGCTCAACCAAGGTCTAAAAGTAAAGGTAGAATTATTTGTTATGTCATTTGTCTGGATTTACCCCCACATCATGATTATTCTCCTGCAAACTTTAACTATTTTCTTTTGATTGCTTTCATCATATAGACACCTCCATGCCCAGCAGCAAGCATCCATCAATTAACCAAACAAACCAAGGTCATACCTAGAGATCAACCCCATTAAACCTCAAAACCTTCTAAAAATGTTCATTGGCAGTTTTAAGTAGCACAATTCTCATGGAAATTTTGAATTCATGTTCATGACCACATGCACCTGAAAGCTAAATTCCCATAAAGCATGTACTAAATTACAAGTCTATAACTCTAAAAATAGCATTTTTAAACTCAGGTACAAAAAAACAAGTACTTGAACCCCCTCAATTCTACAGAACACAACAAATTAGCTTACTTTTAGCTGTTGCACACAGAATATCATATGCAAAAAAATAAATTCAAAGAAATCAAGAAAATAACCAAAACCCAGAAAACAAAACTCCATGTGTGATATGCAAAAAATTAAACTTTAACAAAAAGAACTCAAAGAAAACAAGAAAATAAACAAAACCCAGAAAGCAAAACTCCATGTGTGAGCGTTTTAGCTTCAAATTAAAGTAAAACCCCACACCAAATCAGCCATTTCAGACCAGATCCAACCCCTTTCTCTCATAATTCAACTTCCTGCTCAAACAAAAACCAGTACAAAACAGAGAGAAATACTGGGAAAATGGAAGATTGATTAATTTACCATAGCCATCCTCGACGAGAAAGTTAAAAGTGTGGCCGTCACAGTTATAGATGAACTTGCTGTTTGAGGCAAGGACTTTTTGAAGGCACTGAGCTGCAATGGATGGGAAGTTACCAGTGAACTCGGTGTACTCGGCAAGGATCACAGTGCCTCGGGACACGAAACTGTATATGAACGATTCCTGACTCATTGCGTGTGTCTGGCACTGAGTCAGCTCAGGACAAGGGCGATTGAGGTACAGAGACGGTTGGTAGAGAGAACTAAACTTGTTCTGGTTTGTACGTTAGGAGCAATAGGAATTTGTAGTTGTAGGATGATAAATATTGGTCTGTTTCTTTGTTGCGAAGAAATATAATTGGCTTACACTTGGGATTTATAATAAATTAATAACTATTACTATAGGATTAGCCGATTTAGGACCTTTTCTTTACAAGGTAAAGATTATTCAACGGGATTGTCTATTTGTGACCATGTCTTAAAAAATACTATTTATGAAAACAAAAAAAATACTAGTACTATGTTCTAGAAATCAATTAGGGAATCATTCATATATAAAAAATTTAACAAAATATTTTTTATAAAAACCAGCCAACTAGGGAATCATAGATTTTTTTTCCTCCCCTTTTAAGGAAAGGGTTTAAACAGGTTTTGAGGAATTTTCTGTAACTTATTATTTAAGTCATTCAAGTTTATTAAATTAGATCTTCCAACTTATTAAATTATTGAAATAAATCACATGACTCATTAAATAAGTTAGTTATGTAACCAAATTCTAAAAATACATGCGAATAATTTAATGAATTGACACATAATAAATTGGAGGAATTTTCCCCAAACTAATTTGGAGGTAAAAGTCTATCATTTTGTAATGATTGTTTTAAACTAAAATGTATAATTCAAAAGTTTTAAATTAAACCTTTAAATTTAGGACTACTATTACAAATAAAATCCTATAATTACATTAGTTTCAAATCATATCAATTTAAACCTCAATCAAATTTGAAAAATCAAGCCTTAAATACTCATATTGTATATTAATACAGTGTTAAAAGTTTGGAGTTTGATTAACACTGAAAAAACTATAAGGTTTGCTTGTAATAAGGTTAAATTTGAAACTTTTGATATTGGATTTTATCTTTAGATTTTGCTAATGGATGCCCTAAGGGCATTCATTTAGAAAATACCTTTTGGAATTTTTTATGGAAGAAGAAAAAAAGTAACTGATTTTTTTAATATTTTTTATATTTCTCATAAAAGTGATATCAAAACTTTCTTAAAATGGTTAATTAACAAATGCTTTAAGGGCACCCATTAATCAAACTCTTAATTTTAAACTATTCAGTAAATGGAAAATTTTTGCTCCAAACATCAAGTGCATTACACATGACAGTGATACATGTCATTTTCTTATTGGGGGTTGAAGTCTAAAGCTCTTAACATATTTGGAGCCAAAATTTGTCCTTCATAAATTATAGAGTTTAAAACGTAATTATAATTATTTTTTAACTTCACAAAGACACAAATTTCATATATTTTTTGTCAAAAACCTTGTAAGTCAATGTTGTTTTCCAATCTTTCTCATAAGGAGAATTTAAATTTGAATCATTCCATTGCTACTTGTATCATGTATTATAATAAAAATAATAATAATTGTTGGGACACGATTTGCAACCCAAGCCCAAAATGTATGAGATCTTGGCTTAATGAGCCCAATACAATAAATTTGTAGAAAGTGGGTCGAAGAACTAGGCCCTAATGAATTTGACAACGGCTAGTATGGATTTGGAAGATGATCAAGTAAGAACAAAGAAAATAAAGCTAAATGACTTCACTGTCCGAGGAGGTCACGCTTATATAAATTGATCACAATTGAGTACAAGAACAATTTAGATTGCTACAGTGTTCTCTCTCTCTTTTTCCGATCCCCCTCATAAAGGGTCTCTCACATTATATATAACTCCCTTTGGACTATTTTGATCCTACACTTGTTGATCATCTGAGTCTTTTCTTGAGTACCTGTTCCATCAGACACCCTCTTTGGCTTTCTGTGAGTTATGGTAGCCAAGGCAGCACTGTTAAAAGGTCTTCTCCACATAAATGCGGCCAGAAAAGTAGCTGCAGTACATTTAACACGGTGGTAGCAGCTTTCCCTTAGATATTTTTGGGTTTCCTTCCTTCTCGTATATTCATGAGGCACGTCCCTATTATTGGAGCTTCTTGGAGGGTCACTCTAATTGGTGGAATACATATTTGAGCTGCATTCATCATATCCGAGGAGGAGTTCCTCCTCGGACCACCTTCCATTCGTTCCTTACTCATGAGACTTTATATTAGAACCCCTCATAACTATTTGTCCCTCCTCAGACCGTTCAACGTCCTCGGACAAAGACCAAGGCCCAATATATGATTTTGGGCCCTTATCCTTACAATAATAATCATCAAATAACAATTCCGATGGCACTTAGGTTTTATATATATATATTATTTTTAAACAATTTTTTTGGAATACAACTAAACTTTTTTAAAACTGATTTTTTAAATAAAATAAAATACTAAAAATAAATTAATCTAAATACATTCTTAATTATAAGAACAACTTTCAATAAAATTATTTTTATAAACCTAACAAATCTGAAAACGATCAGTTATCTAATTATCCGTTTGATATATATACATATATATATATATATATATATATATATATATATATATATATATATTAAATTTCATGTATCCTTTGAGCTCCACAAGCAGGGAAATTGGGGAAAAAATATATGCATATGTGAACAATTAAATTTTAAAAATTGTGTGAAATGCCAAGTCTATTAAATATTATATGATTATGTCTTTGTCCTTAGTTGTTTGTTTGACACAACATTTGTTTTAAAAAAAAAATCACATAGCTTTTCAGAATTGTTATATTTTCCAAAAACAAATGATTGATTGTAATATATTTTGAAGACTTCCAACATTACCTAAAAAAGGAAATTATAACTGATAGAAATGAAAATTATATGAAGTGTTGAGTGAAAGTTATATGTATATTGTTCTGTTGTGTTGAGTGTATAGATGAAACAAGATTGAGGTCCTAACAAACTTAGGTGTACTGACGTACGTGTTTCACAAAGTATATACATTTATAAGTAGGAGTAGACAACCTACCCAATACATATTGGTTAATCAATAAAACTTAATTATAATTTATAACTCTTGTTGAGAACTTTTATTTTTTTAATCTATGAGAAAAAAAAAATTCCAAAAATCGATTGAATCCAAATGGATATGCACATTTTATTGGGAAAGATAGGAAATTGTGGTTTGGAGTACTTAAAAGGGCATTTCGGCAAAAGATTATTGGGTTCCATGAGTAGCCCTATAAATATGTTTGAAATGCTTGCAAGTCCATAAGAGTACATGTAATACACGAAAAAAATAAAAATAAAAATAAAACATAATATTTATCAAGTGACTGGCCTTTAATTTTTTTTTTTTTTTTAAAGGAAAAACAAGTGAAAATCTAAATGATAAAATTTTCAAAACTAAATGGTCACGCAACATTCTCACCATGATTAAGGATAAATAAGAAAGGAAATTAAGTAATTAGGGTGGAGGGACCGGACGGATATAGTTTGCGGTGCTCTAGAGAAAGAGGAGGAAGTATAAGAGAGCAACGGGAAAGTATAAATAAATAAATTAGGGTTTGAGGGTTGTGGGGTGTGTGCTTAATACTACTTGCTAAGCTCTATATCGAGCATATACTAGATAGATCTGGACTTTATAAACAATTGCAAATAGCCTCATTTGTGACTAGATCTATTATTTTGGGGTATAAAATAATGTACATATAATTGGACATAAAAAGGGAATGCAAAGCTTGGCCAAAGAGAGAGAGAGAGAGAGAGAGAGAACCACATAGCAAAACTTCAGTGTTCAAATTCCAAAAAATTTCAATGTTCATCAACAAAAAAGAGGCCAATGCACTTTCTCCCTAATTTAGCAAACCCCAAAGTGATTTTTATTCACTTTGCAATACTCTCCAAGTGCCAATTTTCTCTCTCTTATCAATCTCTTCACATCTTCCATCTTCCTCATTTCTCTTATAGTTTTTCACTACAAGTAATTTGGTATATATTATATTTCCTGTATTTTCTTTCTATTGTACATCACCATTATGATTGATGACAAAGGCCTGCATGTAGTTGTTGCTAATAAGCGCTGTGCATTTATTTCAACAAAGAGGGACTAATGGATTGTTCCTTTTTTCATCAATGCATGCAACTATGATGAGTTTCTCTCCCTTTCTATTTTACTCTCCTCTTTTGTTGTTAAATATCTTTTAAATGATGGATTATGCTAACGAGTGTCCTTAGGGCACTGGTTAAGAATCCATTTTACGAAAATTTTAACATTACTTTTATGGGAAATGAAAAAAACTGTCAAAATATTAATTTTTTTCTTTTCTTTTCCCATAAAAACTTTCTTTAACTGGATTCTTAACCAGTACCCTAAAGGCACTTGTTAACATTTCCCTTAAATGATAATGCTAAATACATTATCATTTAGCTTGGATTTTTGTTGCTGAATATAAAGAATAGAAGTTAATTGTTAATGCTAAATAAAGAATGTGTTTTTTCGTAATTGTTAAAGAGTTTGTAAAATAAAGAATAGAAGTTAAATAATTAAATAATTTAGTATTATATTATTCATCTTTTATTTTATTTTTTTTGTAATATAATATAAAATAAAACTATATTTTACCTTTATTTAGTATTCTTCTTATTTTTGGGAGAAATGCTCAGAAAGAAATAGAGGAAACATTATTCTCTCCCAGCCAATGCCATAGTGCCATTCCATTTTTTTTTTTTTTTTCTTACTAAGTTTCAAAATGACAAAAATCTCTTTTAAGTTCCAAGCAAACTCTAAAAATCCTCCACAAGGCCACAACACAAGTCCGTAGATAATTCTGTTTGATGAAACTTCCAAAGTCCACACGCATAGACTGGCGACTTCAAAAAATTTGTACAAAGAAAACATCAACCTTGTTAATTGGTGTATTTTTTTCAAAATAACACTTTCCCTAAACAATTCAAAATGGCACTCCCACCTTGGAGGTATATATATATATATATATATTAGTTGTTGTTGGATGAGGTTTTATAAATGTACTAAATAAGTCTGATTTTTCTCTTGCATCATTACTCTCCTAATAGAACATTTCATTAAACAGGAGCGCTTGTTGTGAGAGAAGCTGAACTTATTTGTTATATTTATAAAATTTCAAGGTGAGAGTGTCATTTAAAACGTTTGAATGAACGACATTTATAAAACTTCAAGGTGTAACCAAAAAAAAAAAAAAAAAAAGGAGATTGCAAGTTCAAGTCCATAAATCAATCTCTACGCGGTACCACCCTTTTTAGGGAAATTCGAAGCTTCTTAATGGATTGTTGCTTGTAAGGAAATACAAAGAAGATGGGCATGCGTGTCCAAATTGCATACTTCCACATATTGGGATTCTACGCGGGGTTTAATTAATCAACCTTATATTATATAAAGATATAGTAGAGAAAAATAATAGTAAATGAATCCAAGTGGGATTATTATACTGTATTAATTAAACGAGTAATTATTTTGAAGAAATTTTTTTAATTCAATCCTTCAAAGGAGCGTCCATTTGCCAACATCAGGTGCTCATTAGATTAAAGTGGAAACATTAGAAGATTATTAATGGACACAATATATTGAATGGGTCAAAAGTAGCCGGGACTGAAGTGTGGTGTCTCCTTCATGCCAATTAAAAACAAAACAAAAGTCTCCTTTATGCCTTTTACTTTCCAATTTTCTTTTTTTTTTCTTTTTATTTTCTTTTTTTTTTTGAGCAAAATTTTCTATTCTGTTTAGTAATATTAAAGGATTTTTATTTTTATTTTTATTTTGGTGACTAACGAAGAAAACAACACGTATTTGAATTTTTTAGAGTTTTAAGGATAACTCAATACATTTCAAAATGAATAGATGAGATTTTGTCTTTAACATCATCATTTAACCAAATATTGACTAACATAATTTTATTTAAATTAAATTATTAATTACATGACAAAATTTAACTTACTTATTTCAAACAAAATTTTAAAAAGTAAAAATTAAAAAAAAAAAAAAAAATTGGGAACTTGCCTAAAAAATTTAAAGAAACATACCAATTTTGTATTTCTTTTTCTTTTCAGAAAACACACTTCCAAGGAGCCAAAAGCCTTATAACTGAATTGACACCTCTTAATGCACAAAGTACTTGGAAATTTAAAGGAAAAAGAGTTTGACCTGCGAAATTAGTAGCATAACAATGGTACATAGGTATACATGTGGCAATAATTTATCCATCTAACACCAAAAAAAAAAAAAAAAAAAACATAATTCATGTGGTTGTTGTGATCAAATTTTGATTATAGTAGTAGTAGGTTAATGGACATAATAGTAACCCGTTCTTTAAAGTCCTGAACTAAAGCTCAAGAGATGAAACAATAAACTAATTAGATGGTCGATTTTGAGGTTCCCCTCCATTTTTTAAGTAATTAATTAGAATAGATGTAAAAGTCAACGATGCAGATTAGAGTTAGCACCAAATCAATCCCCAAAATAGCATTGTCACTATCTAGAACCTGTTAAAAACACATTCCACCCCTTTATAGGCGAGCTCTAATTTGAAGTCCACGATAGTCAAAATCCCTTATTTCAAAATGGTAACAAACTTCTAATTTTTGTTGTGTATGAGATGTGTGATTAATAGATAGCCTTAACCACAAAGTGATTGTAATACTCCCTTAAAAGTTAAAACCTTTAAATTATTAAAATAACCCCTACAATATTAGAACTAATTGAAATACTCCTAAATATGCTATAGACCAAATTGCCATTAAATCCTCCAAAATGCCCATTAAAACCTCCGCTATAACTTAAAATCTCTAAAATAATAAAAATAAAAATTACCCCAAGAAACCTGTAAAAATGCCTAATATTCATAATAACCTTCTTAGAGCATCTCCAATGGTCTATGTAAAGGCAAAATATTCTCTATAATAGAAAATGAAACCAAAAAAAGCCACTCCAATAGATTCTCTATACCCAAAAAAAATTTTGGCTCATGAGTCATGAATAGTAGCTCATCAAGTCTGATGGGCTACTGTTCATTCTTCAAAAAAAACTTCCATTATAATAATCAGGTGTTGAATAAAAAAATATTGGAAGATGTATAGTTGTTAAAAAAAGAATAAATAATGAATAAAAAAATAATAATTAAATGAGATAGAGAATGGGATAGAGAATCTATTGGAAAGTGTATTTAAAAAAGTGGATAAATAAAAAGTAAAAGTCACTGTTTATTTTTTAAATAGTACAAAAATTTGATAAATTTACTAGAGATGCTCTTATACCACTTTTCATGGTTACCAACCACACCAACATAATTTTTGCATTTATTGTTGGAAATAACAAAATAGCTAAGAATTTGCCGCTTAGAATGTCACTCTTAAAAGAAAAAAAGTGTGTTGTTGTTAGGAAGAAAGTTAAGCTGCGCTGACCTTGATCAGTTGTCAATTCATCAAGACATGCATACAGTTATTATAAATACAACACAAAGGTCAAAGGGACAAATTGAAAAGATGGCCAAAAAAAGTACTGTCTAACTAAATTAGGTGACATATGAAAGCTTCAAATCATTATGTACAAACAAGGTTCAGTATGCCTTCCTGCCATAATGAACAGTTTAAGAAGCACCTAACAGTTTAAGAACAGTTCAACAAATCTATCAACATATAGGTAAAGTAAATAACAAATACATATAAGAGCATCAGCATCAAAGAATGCTATGCTATCTTATTTTATCATCTTAAAAAGTTATTTTATCAATTATACCATACCATTTTACAATATACCCTACATCAAAAAACTCTATTATTTTACTTTTTCATTAAAATATTATTTTTTAATCTTTCTTTATTATTTCTTTCACATCATCACTTTTTTTTAGCTAAGCATCTATTCCAACAGGTGGAGAGAGAGTGGAATAAAATATATATTTTTCTTTTACCATTATGCTACAGTACAATTCTAAGTTTAGAATTGTACTGTAGCACTATTGCAAAAAATTTTGCAATAGTGTAGTTTAGCATTGTTTGATGCAAGTGTTTTTGTTCTCTAAAATGTCAAAAATGCCTTAAATATGACTTTAGCATTTTTCAATGCTAGTGCTCTAAGAGATGTATAATTTTTGGAATTGAAAATCGCAATCCACATACTTGCTACTTCTTAAAAAAAAAAAAAAAAAAAAGCACTCCATATCATGATGCCCATTGTTATAAATGACTTTTCATAGTGAAGATACAACAGTGCACTAAAATTAAATGCCATATTGGGCCTTTTGTATGCATATTAGTTATTCATAAGCCACATGCTTAGGACTCCAAAGCAGGATAAAACAATATTATAGGTTTTACTAAAAGGTGCAAATGATGCAACTAAGTTATTTATTAGAACCAGGCTTTGAATTTTGAAAGCAGTCATTTCCATCCACAAACACTGCCTAGTAATAACAAACACATTAACTCACTAACCTTTAATTCTTCTTAATAGAAAAGAAAGCATACAAATGGAATTATTGTTTCAAGAAGAGCATAAACCCAATGCTACCAATATTTGATCAAACAATATGAGACATTCTTGAGGGATTAATGAAACCAAATCAAATGATACAACTAAGTATACTTCTAAAGTAAAGCAAACCAATTAACAATCAATTAAGCTCTAAACTAGTAATTTGGAAATTTCATTGCAGAAGTGGGGAAATGATATACGAAAAATTAAATCATAGAAAAGAAAATTCTTCAATGAATTGGCACATAGAAATTTAGCATTGGATTTTTGTTATAATTATTTTGCATTATATAAATAAAAACATGAAAAGTGAACATTTTAATAAATAAAAAAGAAAGAAAAACTAACCGAGTGATGCTGATATAGAGAGCGAATATGGGCAGGAGGCTTTTAGGTTCAAAATTCTGGGCCTAGGTGGGCTCAAAGAGTTTCGTTTTAAAGCCCAATTTCTTTGTCAAAACTCAAAAGTACGTGAAAGCAAAAAGTTCCCTTCTTTTTTCTTTGAACCAAAAACAATAATGCTATAAATTAACACAACATTTTCCTTAACAAATTTCATTGTTGCTGAAGTCTTAATTTAAATGTGAGTGGTGAACCTCACTAGACAAAATTGACATTTAAAATTAAGGGCTTACCACCTTTTTTTTTTCCACTAATTTTACAATGAACCACTTCAACAAAGGTAAAATTTGTTGTAAAAAAAATTATATATAAACATTACTGAATGAAAAAGGTTGAGGGGTCAGATCATTAGTATCAACCCCAACTAATATGTTAGGAAGGGAGCTACCTCCTACAAATGCTTCCTCAAGTGAGTTAGACCATAACCTAATCTTTAATCCTATTCAAAGTGCCAATAGTGCATGTCTTGAGTTCGAACCTTTAGAATCACATTGGTGGTCCCCAAGGTTTGATATCAAGACTTCATTCAAGACCTTAAGCACTGGAGCATGAATTTGAGCGGTGGAAAAAAAAAAAAAAAAAAAAAAAAAAAAAAAAAAAAAAAAAAACTCTTTGGAAAGGGATGATTCATAAGCATCCCAAAAAATAACAGTTGATGGTTACTCCTAAACGACAACCATATACAATCCGCCTCAAAATGAGCATTTTCAATTTCAATGATCATAACAAGATAGAAGTGAGTTTCGATTAACTCGGCTATGAAAATTCATGTGATAAAGTTTGTTATCGTGATAAGAAAGATTTAAAATCTATCTACATAAGAGGGGGGGAAATTTAATGGATCTAACTCATTATTTCATGAAATATTAAAAACAACATATTGTCATATGATAAATGATAATATTATTTTGCATTGACAAAGTTGAGTGGTTCTTTTTCAACCCATTTGATTTCAAAATATTGAATAAGTAGACTATAGATTAACTTTTTACATTTTATAATATGGTCTAATTTACTTATTAATAAAAATCTCACATATTGCATTGGAGTCATGCACATAACATATATGTTAAAAAAAAAAAAAAAAAAAAAAGGAGTAGTATAGGTAAAAAAAAAATGCAATAAAATTCAAACCCTTTTATAATACTTTTAATATTTCTTAGGAAATAAATATTTTAAAAAAAAAGATACTTTAGCTGTCTAAAGACTAATATTTATAAATTTAAAAATAAATAAACAAAATTTGTGCTACACACGAGACAATAACTAGTATATCTAAAAGTTTAAGTGTAGCATTTATTGTTACTAAGTTCTTATTGAGCCACATCAACCTAGCATTTAGGTCTATTTGGTCCACCTCGATCCATTCAATTCACTTTGGTTCTATTCGGTTCACTCGGTCTCGGTCCTGTTCAGTCCATTCTATCCACTCTAGTCCTATTCAGCCCACTTTGGTTCTATTCGGTCCACATTGGTCTTACTTGGTCCAATTTGGTACTACTCATTCCACTTTGGTCTTATTCGGTCCTATTTGGAGAATTTGGTCTTATTTGGTCCACTTTGATCCTATTTGGTCTGCTTTGGTCTTATTCGGTCCTATTCTTTCCATTTTGGTCCTATTCGGTCCATTTTGTTCCATTCAGTCCACTTCGGCCGTATTAGGTCCATTCTTTCTAATTTGGTCTTATTCGTTGTATTCAATTCACTTCGGTCCAATTTGGTCATATTCGGTCCTATTTGGTCCATTTAGTGTTATTCAGTCCACATCGGTCCTATTCGGTCATCCTGTCCTCTTTGGTCTTATTCGGTCATTCAATTCTATTCAGCCCACTTTGACCTACTTGGTCCACTTCAGTCCATTTTTGTGCACTTATATAATGGGAAATGATATGTCTCAGTTGAGAGTGCATATTCTAAATCCAAATTTATTAAATATATATATATATATATATATATATATATAGATCTCAAACTCGTAATATCTAAAATTTTCAGCATAGCATTATTATTGTTACACTCTTGTTGAGCCATATTAGCGTAGTATTTCGGTTATACTAAATTTAAGTAAAAGTCTTTCTAAATATGAAGACTGTGGATAAACAAATGTAATCTTTAGGGCAATTACTCATTTGTTTTAATATCATTACTTTAAAATGAATTACATGAAATAATAATACCTTCAAGCAATATAAATATATATATAATTTTTATTTAACTATCTAGTGCAACGCATAGGACAGTGACTAGTATTCTTAGGAAAGCCCATGCTCAAATTTTATGTTTAATACTCGTTTTCTTGGATACCATACTCATAGTAACTCTTCCTAATCAATTTGTTTTTCTTTGTTTAAAAAACTTTCCCTTTTATAGGGAGGAAAAAACCTTAACTATTACAACTTAAGTTATCATCACACATCTACCACTCACAACTCGTCATGTGAACTAATTTTGACACAAATTATGTCATTTTATGTCGTCCTAGCATTACTCCAAACAATTTGGTATGGGGATCAGTACTATAATTAACGCATAATAATAGTGGAGTAAAAGTAATCTTACTTCAATCCATAAGACATATCACTATAATGTGGAAATCTATCACAATTAATGTGGAAATCCATAAACCAGAGATTTTGTGGAAATCTATCAATAAAATCCCCTTATCATCGAGAAATTATAGGGTCCTCTGGTGGACCACGTCATCTGTCCACCATTCCACTTAAAGACTTCCACTTGTTTAAAATTGTTGAGTCAGTAATCAGTTTTTGTTTTTAAAAAATTTTCAACTCAGCAATTTTAAACAAGTGTGAATCTTTTAGTGGAATGGTGAACCACGTCATTTGTCCACTATGTGGACCTTATAATTTCTCCTTATCATCGACCATGCCTAACCACATTTTTCTTGTGTTTCATCACCAAACAACATTTTTGGTACAGGATATTGTTACCAAACCACATTAAACAACATCCTATACCAAACCACATTACGTAAATTGCATTTCTTTTATTCTATATTCAAATCCTAAAACTTAAAAATAAAAAAAAATAAAAAAAACTTTGGTAGTATTTGGTAAGTTGTTTTGAATACATAATTTGAATTTAGAATACATCATACTTGGTCATTGTTTTTTTTTTTTTTTTTTTTTTTTTAAATAACTTTTCTCACTCACACACATCACATCACTCAAAAAAAAAAGTAACCTTTTGTTTTCATAGTATTTACGAATATGCCACTATATGCTAGAAAATAAAAACACCGAAAAATTGTATTCATTTACTGTATTCAAATCCACTTTTTTTTTAAAAATCTGAAAAATGAATATTGGTTACAAAAACACAACCAAACTAGTTTTTTGGTGATAAGTCCCACAAAATTCTGAAAATAAATACTGAAAACATCACTTTTTTTTTCTTAACCAAACAGGCCTTTACTACCTTATTCCCAAACTCTACATCATCATTCCATTTTTATACAGGAAATTTAGTCATTAACTGAAATAATGTAGATAACTTCAAGCAACACTGATTGACGAGTATCTATTAAGTACTCTTCAAGTACAGTGATGCGATGCTCTCTTTTCTCACATTCATGGTGGATCTCACGTCATCATAAATATCATAGGTTGACGGAATACTCACACTTCGCAAGTATCTAATAATTTTCCGATCAGATTACATGTAGCCAGTAACTAGGCCTTGCTGGAAAATGCTGTAACTCCCCCATCAGGCCCATCCCCTCTCTTGCGGTAATCAGCTCCACGTTCATGTTCCTTGTACCTGTTCTTGACAGATTCTTGATTTTTGTCACCCAAAGTAGCCTCTTCCGTACCATCATATACTTTTTCAGCAACTTGACTAGCCACACCTTGCTGGGCCACCCTCAGCTTCTCCTCTGCTATTTTTTTGAATTCTTCAGCAGTTGAAGGTGCCCTCTCTTTTATAAAATCACGGGGATCGTTGTTCTTGCTTGCTTGGGTATAACACTGAAAAAGCATTAATTAGACCAAAACACAATGAGCTTCCAGGAATGATAACTCAATATTATTAATATAAGTGCAACAACACTTTCTAACACCTTTAAGTTTTATTAATGATTTTCAGAAATCACATTATGAGAGCTTGAAATTTTCACCAACAAAAACTCTCTTTTTTGCTTTGGCATGCCTTTCTTCCCCTGCTTTTACTTTTTAGTGGGGACCTTATTTGACAAATCGCTATCCCACCCAGAATGGATTGAATCATGACACTAGCCTCAATAGATACTAGTGTTAAAAATTGGCCAAGCTTGACCCAACGGGTCTCCCATTAGTGAACACGAGTCACATGACCGAGCCAGCCAAGCTGAAGTTCATATAAATGTTACATTGGCTGGTAGGTTTCAAAGGAAGAAGTAGCTAATGCAAGAACTAAAAAACTGTCTCTAAGATCACAAAGTAAAAACAAATCAACAAACACATACAAGGTCTAAGAGGTATTTTAAAATCCACAAAAGTAATCAATATATGATTTAATGTATATCCCAAGTAGTTATACATACTGGTAATTAGAAGACATTTAAGAACCATACAAGCCTTCTTAGTTGTTAACACCATTCAAAGATTGTTTATTGAGATCAACTGAAGTCATCTATCTACTTGATGATGATCTATCAGATTCTGGCAATCTTGACTAATAGACTTGGATGATCAATAATGGCAATTCATGGAAGTAGTGGACACAGATATATAGAACAAACATATAAAAAATACTAGACACTACCTCATCTTGAATTCAAATTCTATCCATCTTGTTTCTTGCATTTTGCTCAAGCACAGAAGACATAGAAAATCAATAGCTAGTAAGCGTGAAAAAAACCTTTCAAAAATTAAAAATTGACCAAAGATCAGCAAGAAGGAAGTGAAAATAGTACTTACCTTGATAGACTGGTAGACACATGCTCTCAAGGGCTTGACCAGGAATGGCCGTAACGAAGTGTTGAGGGGAAAGAGATGGCCACTCATGTTGGATACCAAGCGGTGTAGTACAGACTCAGAGAAAAGCAAAGTTGGTTCTACAATTACATTGATGAAGAGTGATCAAGAAAGTGACTATAGTGCAAAGATGATGTAGTACACGTGTTTTCATGAGCTAGGATATCACTAGAAACGTGGTGTGGCATAGATTTGCCATTTATCTCCTCTTTACCACAAAATATATATATATATATATATGTTGCTATAAATATTTTTTTAGAAATGTTAACTTCACAATATTTTCACAACAAATCATTGATGATAGGTTGTTATTAACTATTACGGGTAGAAAAAATATAATTTAAGTTGTAGATTTAAAATTAGAACTAATAACAACTTACCATTTAGAATTTATTGTGAAAATATTATCCACGTAACCTTTTTTTTTCTTTTTCTTTTTTATATGGTTAGAAACGTGAGGATGCTTTTCCATTGGGCCCTCCAATGCACACTTCTTCGGGTCTTTCGGAAATTCTAGGAGCTGCCGACTGCAATAAGCTACCCTAAAAAAGAATTACAGACTAGCTTTGTTGAGTATTGACACATTGGGAAAAACAAATATTGCAAGCAGACCGTTTCAAGTATATCCACAAGGTTAAAACATCACCAATGTTGAAAGAGATGGCGTATGAAAATAGGATAAAGATTTTATATGGTTTTTGGTAGCCATATGTAAAAACAGTTTTGGTGATTTAAATAAAGAAATTGGTTTGTTTCGACATTAACCTTTTCTTAAAAAAAATTCATTTTTCTATGTTTATTAATAACCTTAAAATAAGTTGAAAAACTATTTCTTAACTTTCTTTATTTAGCTTAAATAAGATAGAGTTTTGTTTTGACCCATTTTTAAATGAAAAACAAGGGAAAATTATTTCTATTTAAAACAGAATTTAGATGCATGTTTGATTCAATAACTCAGGAAAAAAACAATTAATAGGTTTTTTTTAATATATTTATGTTGACCCTATGACTATAAATAGAATCTATATAAAATTTCAAATCAACTATCATAGTGGAAGTGGAAAACAGAAACCTTGATATCAAAGACAGGTAGCTCATTATCTTTCATCAGAGTCAGAATTGCTTTAAATATGTGTTATTTTATTATTGGTTGGGACTTAGGTGTAATAGTTGTCAATATCATATAATACGTTATACATATCATATTGTGTACAAAAAAGTTTCATATTGTAAGTGCTCATGAATTGTACGATATAGTAATATGCATCATATAAATCATAACGTACTATCAAATCGTACGATACATAGATATGTACTTTTAAATGAGTTTTTTTGTTAAAATTTGTGCTTTATTTGAATCCAACAAGTTATTAGACTTGTTTTCAACACAAAATTATTTGGTTACTTAATTTAGCCCAATAAAATAACATATCCATAAGTTTTTCTTTCTTTCTCCTACAAAATTTGAACTACACACTTACACTTCACTTTCGTATTCGCAAATTTCTTTTCTTTACTATCAAAATAGAATGCCAAGAAGAAGAAAAAATAATTCTTTTCAACTGACAATATATATATATATTTTTTCATTACTGTTATAAGTCTAGAAGCTAGAATGCCAAGAAAATTTATTTTTAAAAAATTATTAAAACAAAAGAATAATAAGAGAGAGTAAATGTTAATGATGATGGAGAAAATTTCAATGAAGAAACAAATTTGTAAAATGATGACCACGATAATAATATTGACTTAGATAGAGTTGATTAAGCAAGATGATGAATATGATGAAAAAAAATTATTATTTTGGGTTATTTGTCATGTATTATCATTTTTGAGTTTAATCAAATTTGAATGTGTATGTTATAAACACATCTTAATTTGATTTATTTAGTTGGCTTGCTAAATAATATTTTACATAAGTGAATATATATAATGAAAACGAAACATTTTATTGGGGGGCTATGAAACCAACTATTTTCACATCATATTAAAGTAGCAAAGTGTGTTGGGCATAAAATTACTCACATAGAAATCGCTATTGACATTACTTTGATTATTACATGAATCATAACAAGTCACATTAATAGTCGTATAAAAATTTGTATTCTAGATTTATCGTAAAAAGAAACACCAACTAGAGCCAGCAAGCAGCAACTTACATGATCACATGCCCAAACTGATGAGTTGAAAAATGCAACAGAGACGTAAAATGGCACAACATGGATGAATTCAAAACATAACAGTAGGCAATCAATTTAGAGGTCACAGAGAATAAAAAAAGGTTTTGTGTGCTATGGCTTTCAGATCATATATGATTGAAGTGTTAAAAGGATGCCCATTGAAAAATTTGTCCATATTTAGAACCACCCGATTTTAGTTTCTTTATCATCTATATCTTTATCTTTATTATCTATAGAGGCCTAAAAAAGAAATTCAGGGCCCATTTTCAAAGACTGATTTAAGTATAAAAAAAGTATTAAGTCCACAACATTTTTACAATAAATTCTAAATAGTAAATTATTAATGGTTCTAATTAGAACTCACCACTAAAATTATTCTTTTACCCACCAGTAACAGCCAGTAACAACTTAACACTTAGAATTTGTTGTAAAAATGTTGTAAACATAACATTTCTCTTAAATATAATCTTATTCATTTAGATCCCCGCATATTGTTCAAACTCAAAAAAGAAAAAACAATTCATTCCCGTAGTTTCAGTTATCATATCTCAATCAACATGACTAAACCATGGAAACCAAGTCAAAATTTGAAGACCTTTCAAAAAAAAAAAAAAGTCAAAATTTGAAACTGGCATTTTCACCACCCGACAAGTAAGAGCTTCAAAAGAGCCATCCGTATATAAAGTCCATTCTTTGCTTGTCTAAAATAAGCAGCCCTTGGATCCCTATCAACATCCACAGTAATCTGCAAAAATTCATGAGAACAAACAAATAAACCAGTAAATACATAAGAAGTACTTAAAAATGTTCACGCTCATAAAGAAGAACACACCAACATCGCTTAAACATCACATGGGTACCTCATCAAGCCTTGGTAGAGGGTGCATGACCACAGCATGCTTCTGCATAACATCCAAGACATTCTGATCTACAATGTACTTGCCTCGAGCTTGTTCATATTGGTCAATTCTCTCTCCAAATCTTTCTTTCTGAATGCGAGTTTGATACACTATATCACACTTAGAAGCCACTTCCATTAAGTCAGCACTTTCTTCCCATTCCACTCCCTTCGATGTCAAATAGTCTTTTATATCATCCTGAAATATGAAAATATAAAATATTGAGAGACCAAAACCCCAAAATTTCCATAATTTTTCCACTTTTCATTTGCCTAAATCAACAAAACTTGAAACTGTAGTGAGATTTTCTTCACTAATTAATGTTCATTTAAATTCATATCAATTCAAGGACAACTGGATCAACATTTACCTTCATTTTTACCACATCAGGAGAGACAAAGTAGATCTTAACATCTTGGTACTTGGCAAGCAAGTAAGCAAGTGAGCGGACAGTCCTTCCATTGGCAAGATCACCCACTAGCCCAACCTTGATGCCATCTAGTTTCCCTAACTCTCTTTCAATGGTATATACATCCAAGAGAGCCTGAATTGTACACAAAAGCAAGAATAGATCTTTGAACTAAACTGTGTGAAACTTACTACCAGCAATTAAAATATGACAAAATTATAAATAAAAAAATCATCAAATGAAAATACAGAACATTATTCTCCCCCTCCACTTTAGGAGAAAACAAACAATTAATGTCACACCAAGATGTCCTAAAACATTGTTACTTGTCTATGAAGATATTTGTAGATGAACACCTCACCCCATCTTTTGCAGCAAGTCTTGGATATAAGATGTGATTAAGGTGCCGCTTAACACTCACATTATAAATAAGTGAATAGTTATAAAGAAATAGACTGCTAAGTGTCACAAGATATGTTCTGCTAGAGTTTTTTTTTTTTTTTTTTTTTAAATCTCAGACCAAGCTTTTCATCCTACAGCGAAGAATTAGAGTTTTCAACTGTCCATTAGTCCATGTAGTATGAATATTGAACAACTGGGTTGAAAGGTCAACCATTTCTGTGTTTCTTTCATGTGTATATCTGCCACGGGAATGACTTCTAATATATGACTAATTAATATTGGAAAAAAAAAAAATTTATAATTAATCCCTTTCTAAATTATGATAAAGCTTCATTAGTAATATCCTGTGTTGTATAAATAGTTTCTAGACCAAAACAAATTAAGATTCCTCTCCATTACGGAAGATATTAAGTAGCATACTGGACAATGATCATGGGACACATGGAAACTCTCAGTGAAGGCCACAATTTGTTCCATCCTTCTTGTGCACTTGATTTATCGTTAAATTATTTATTTCTCTTAAAATCACTTCAATGTTTTGTTTATTTTTACACAGGCCTTTCTTTTCTCCAAACATGATCACTAACAGGCTGTCAAACAAAAAGCTCAATATTGTAATTAAGAACAGTGTTCTTGAATACCTGTGTAGGATGCTGCCCAGGACCATCCCCGGCATTAATAATAGGAATGCCAGCTGTGACAGCTGCTCTTTTGGCAGCACCACTTTCAAAGTGCCGCATCACAATTATATCCGAGTAACCCTCAATGGTTCTTATGGTATCTACAAATCAAGCTCCTAAATTAAATTACAACTAAATTTCAGTAATCCACCACTAGGAACCTGGTTAAGCAGATGAGAAGGCTTACCTTCAAGTGTTTCTCCTTTAGCTGCTGATGAAAACTCCCGTGCATTTTCTGTTGTCAAAACTTCCCCACCTAACCTTTTCATGGCAGACTCAAAGGAAAGCCTAGTTCTAGTGGAAGGCTCATAAAAAAGAGTAGCCATAAGATAACCCTTAAGAATTTGGCTTCCGGGAGAATTCTTTTCAATCTTCTCCATCTCACTTGCAACTTCAAATATAGCACCAAGAATATCCCTATCAAATTGTAGAGCTTCAATTACATCATCAAGCTGAAACTTCTTCCCTACCGAAAATAAAGGTGCATTTTCAACCTGTACTGCACAGCACTGGATTCTGTCCTTTGAAGAGAATCCGTCAGTTTGTTCCCATTTCGATAATTTCCCACTGGGTAATAACCTCAAATGTGCTAGGTACATTGACTTAGTGTATCCAGATTGTCTGCAGGAGACATTTGAAGGACTACACATATACTCTCTGTGACATTTTAATGTTTTGGGAGCAACCATGCTCCCCTGCAACGAAGATGTAAAAAGAGAAGATGAAACAGCCATCGGACTTTGAATTGGATTGATAGTATCAACTTGTGTTTGCCAAACACTTTCAAACCACTGCAAATATAATCAGCAATGTAAATTAGGAAAAAGGGGGAAAAGAATAAAAGGCATGAGGCAATTACAATCAAATTCAATGAAGTAGTAGCAATTACAATACACTGATTAAGTAGGAACTTAATAAGACCCTAACTTTCACACGCTATAATATTGATTAAGAAAAAGCACAATCCAACACACACCTCAAAAAAAAAGTTTTTCTCTAATAGATACTTGATTTTACATCAGGAATTTAGTAAGAAACTTTGCAAAAGAGACCAAAATTGTGTATCTTAAAATTTTCAATATCAAGGAAATAATAGGGAGAAAAACCACTAAAGAAGCTTTACACCACAAACACATAAGACTTATAACTTCAAGTCAGCATTTTAATTTGGGAAAAAGAACCAAGAACAAAACATTCCAAAAACAGAAGCAGCCATAATGATTGTGAAATCATCTGCAAGAACAAAGCACATAGAGATCATAAAGCATCTCCAGTAAATTCCAAACCTTAGCATCACTTGTCTATGATTAATTTCTTCGGTAAATAAATCCAAAGATGCCAATGTAGACTATTCCCTTGTAAGTTATACACAATCCATTCTGAAAACAAATCAAAAACTCAAAAGAGTCAAAACAACATTGCAACCACTTTCTTTGCAATTGCAAGTATAGGTCTAGCTCATATCAGAACTTTGACAATGGGCTCCAACTCAAGTCAAATGACAGTTCCTCCTCCCACAAGAATGGATGGGGAGTGAGGTCATGAATTCAAAACTCACTATATGCTTGTATTGCTTACAATTCAAAACCAATGGACTGTGTCCATTTAGAATCAACATTATACCATTGAAAAAAAAAAGACGTGAAACAATGGAGGAATATATTTGTCCTGAGTAAAGTGTAATCCACACAAAAGTTAAAACTCAGACATGAGACATCACTTTGCTTTCAAATCAAGGAATCAATTGTAACATGTCGAAAGTGAAGGCATTACCAAAAGGAACAAAAACAAAAACACGAAGCAAACAGAAACACACAAGAAACTTCACCTACTTTCTTTTATTTAAAAATAAATAAAATTAAACTAAAACATCACCAAATGTTATAGTATTGCATATCTACAAGACAACTAACCCATTTATCAACAACAAAAACAAAAAAAAAAAGATAACTAATCCTTGAGCATTCAATCAAAAGGAAAACTGGGAAAGAATTACAATACTAAAAAAAAAAAATCAAATATTTTACTAATACAACAAATTCCGTTTCAAAATGGGTCTTTTTATCACTCTCCAAACCCAGAAAAAAAAATTTGATTCAAGGACACAATAGGGGAAAAAATTGAAGAATAATATAGAGAGAGAGGGAGAAATGGACACAAACCGAGAGAGAGAGATTTTCTGATGTGCCCAAATGGTCTTTGGGGACTGAGAATCAGTGAATGAATGATAGCAGGCTCTTTTTAGTTTAGGGGTAGGGGCTCAAAATACGAAAACTTTTGGCGCAAAAGAAAGTAAACCCAAATATTCGAGTTTGTGTGTGGTGTGTACATTTATAGCCTGCAGTACGCACTATGCAGTACGCAGCATAATAAAATAGGAAAAATGACAATTTACCTGGGTAAAATAGGAAAAATGACAATTTACCTAGGTATATTGGGTGATTGGCAAGTATGTTCCGTTTGGATGGAAGAAGAAATAGAAGAAGTAGAGTAAAATAGAGTAGAATTTGCTTAAAATGAGATTAATTTTAGTCAATTGATCTACTTTCCTCTCCTTTACTCCCCCTCCCTCTCCTCTCAATCGAAATAGGCCCTAAGTGTAATATAATAATTATTTATATAGTTTAACTATTCAGTAGTTTGGTTATTTTTTTTATTAAAGCAAATAGTCATCTTATGAGTAGTTATTTTTAAAAATGAGGAATAAATATTCATCTTTAAAATGATTGTAATAAATATTTCTTAGTATGTGTATTAATTTCTAAAATTAATGTATTTCCAATTTTTTTTTTTTAGAATACTAAATATTTTTAACACACACACCAAATAAATAAACTTTCCATACACACATAACAATTATGAAAATAAAAATTCATAAAAAATTATTAATCTCTCTTTCAAACTTAAAAAATATTGTTTTTTAGGAAATATAATTATATGAGGAAGATATTTTCTAAAATATATTTTAAGTTTAATTTAAAATGTTTTCATTTCATTGTCTTCGAGGCTCTATTGTGTTGTTACTAAACAAATGAATAGTAATAAGTATTACATTACATGTATTCCTTGTAATACCTACTCTTATTCCTATGTAATTACAATTACAGTCTACCAAACATGCCCTTAAATTTTGAACAAAATTAGAACTCTAAAATTATTGTTGTGAAGTTAACTCAATATTAGAAATGTCAAGTTTCACTTTAAATTTATGCAAAGAACTTGAATTCCGATCTAAACATTATATCAACAATATCAACTTCCAAAACAATAATATTTTCTTATATAGTTCAAAAATTAAGGCTAAACCTTCATTTTTCCCCTTGAAAATACCAGTCATAATAAGAGACCAATTTTAGGAAACCAAAAACAACCCACATATGACATATTAGCTTCCCTAAATATACCATTTTGTTAATGCATTGTTCATTTTTCAAGTACTTATTTTATTCATTTTTTGAAAAATTTGATTGGTGTTTTAAAAAGAAAAGAAAATAAAAGTTTTAAAAAAAATTTGATTGGAGAAAATATATTTAAATAAAAAAGAGAACGTGGGTGTTTTGTAGAATGGTTAGTGAAAATAAAAAAAGTAAATTGTGTCTAAAATATAGAAGAAAATTTGTGCAAACCAATGTGAATGTTGTTGTATGCTTGTATTTAGGAATGGAAACTTCACCATAATTCACTCTATAATTCACTCTACTCCCAATGAATATATCTTATGAGACTTAGAATATGGAGTGCTCATCATTTCACGATATCTGAGTTCTACATGTGTGTAGGGTCCACCAAATGTGGGAGAGGTGTTCCATATGTTAGTCTCAGGAGATATTTCCTCACTCTTATAATTTTTTTTCCCATGACCTGGCTCTTCAGTTTTCAAAAAACAAGAAAATAAAAATCCATTAGGGTGCTAAGAAATAAGGAAAGAGCAGGAAAAAAAAAATATATGTCTTATGTGTTTGTGGTGTGAAGCTTATTTAGTGGTTTTTCCCCTATTATTTATTGGGTTTTGGACTTGAAAACATGCGTTTTGGGCTCTCAAAGTCGAACCAAATGCACACTTAATTTTTGTCTATATTTAGATTCTTAAATAAATATAGAAAATGAAAAAGTAAATACTCACTCAATTTACATGCGACATAACCTACATTACTTAGATATGGGAAATATTCTTTTTCTCAATTTTTTTTCCTACTTCTCTTGGTCATTACACAATTTATTGTCTTAAAAAAAAACCAACGGTAAATTAAGGACCGAACTCGACTACCCCACAAAAAATTGGGGTATAGCTGCCAACTTATCAAATAGCAACTAAATTTCATGGTTTGACTGGAAGTTTATTAAAAAAAATAATAATGAAATGGAATGGAATAAATATATTATATAAAAAAATGAACTATATAGTATTACTATATATAATTTTTTTAATTTGTTAATTGTTAAAGAGTTTGTAAAATAAAGAATAGAATTCAAAGAATTATATAATTTTAGTATTATATTATTCATCCTTTATTTGTCTTGCAATATAGATAAAATTATATTTTACCTTTATTTAGTATTCTTCTTATTTTTGGGAGAAATGAGAAAGAAATGGAGGGAACATTCTCTCCCATCCATTCCATTTTTATCTTTCTTAATGACAAACAAACTCTTTTAAGTTCGAAGTTTTCACCCAATCCATCTCTTCTCCACTCCCAAACAAACTCTAATAAATCCTCCACAAGCCCTCAACACAGGCATGAGTGCTAGTGATAATAAAGTGTGCGTTTGAAAGGCATCGGTAGATAATTAGCTGTTTGATGAAACTTCCACAATCCACACCACACGCATAGAGGAATGACTTCGAAAATTTTGTACAAAGAATCAACCTTGTTAATTGGTGCATTTTTTTTATATTTTTTAAAGAGTAAATTACACCAATTTTTCTTGAGATTTCACAAAATACTAACACTTATATATATATATATAGAGAGAGAGAGAGGGTTCCAATTAGCTCAACTAGTAAAGTCTTTACTGGTTAAATAAGAGATCTGAAGTTCAGTCCTCGCCTACACTAAAAACTAATTGATGTCTTAGTCTGATGATAAAGAACTATCACTAAGAGTGGATGTCATATGTTGAAACTCTTATATATATATATAAATATATATATATATATATATAAATATATATATTGTTTGTTGTTGGATGAGATTTTATAAATGTATCAAATAAGTCCATCCCCTCTCACAAGTCACGTAATTACTCTCCTAACAAAAATATTTCATTAAATGGGAGTGTTGATATGAGAGGAAATTAACTTATTTGATATATTTATAAAACATTAAAGATGATATTATTAGGAGCGGATGTTATAGGTTGAAATTCTATAAAATAAATAAATATATATATATATATATATATTGTTTGTTGTTGGATAAGATTTTATAAATGTATCAAATAAGTCCATCCCCTCTCATAAGTCACATAATTACTCTCCTAACAAAAATATTTCATTAAATGGGAGTGTTGATAGGAGAGGAAATTAAGTTATCTGTTGTATTTATAAAAAGTTAAAGGTGAGGAGTGTCATTTGAAACACTTGAATGATTGTCAATATGAGAGAAAATAAACTTATCTGTCGTATTTATAAATCATTAAAGGTGAGATTGTCATTTAAAAATTTTGAATGAGTGTTATTTTGTAAAACTTCAATGTGTAAACTAAAAGTAAGAGGTTATAGTGGGTTCCAGTTAGCTCAACTGGTAAAGTTTCTGATGGTTGTATAAGAGATCTGGGGTCCAATCCCCGCCTACACCAAAAACTGATTGGTGTCTTGGTCTGATAATAAAAAGCTATTATCAGGAGCGGACGCCAGAGGTTGAAACTCGTTCAAAAAAAAAAGTAAGAGGTTATAAGTTTGAGTTCAAAAATTAGCCTCGGCAGGGTACCACTTTTTTTTTTTTTTGGCTTGTATGTTGTAAGGAAATATAAGAAGATGAGCGTGTCCAAATTGCATTCTTCAACAGCATTCTACACGGGGTTTACTTAGGGTATGCTTGGATACCACTTATTTTGTTGAAACTGTTTTTTTTTTTTTTGGCTTGTATGTTGTAAGGAAATATAAGAAGATGAGCATGTCCAAATTGCATTCTTCAACAGCATTCTACACGGGGTTTACTTAGGGTATGCTTGGATACCACTTATTTTGTTGAAACTGAAAAATTATTGCTGAAAGTACTATAAATAAAGGTAAAAGTTAGTTGAAATAGTACGGTAGGGCCCATGAATAGTGCCAAAAAATGCAGTGGGGCCTATGAATAATAGCAAAAATAAACTGAATAGTAAAATAATTTTAATATTTCATCCACATCCAAACGTACACTTAATCAACTTTATGGTTTATAATATAAAGATAAAGTACTGAAAATAATAGTAAATAAATTCAAGTGGATTTATTATTAATTAAAGGAGTAATTATTTTAAAGAAATTTGGTTTTTTTTTTTTTTTTTTTTTGAGATGAACGATAGAAAAGAAGTTTGATATTTCAATCCTTCAAAGGAGTGTCCATTTGCCAACATTAGGTGCTCATTACAGGGGCGGAGCTATGGTTTTTTGTTTAGAGGGGCCAAATTAATTTCAAGTCAAGATAAACCATCGTACACATGCGTAAACGTACAATATTAATATTTTGATACTAGAGTAGGTCATAATTTATAAATATATTGTATATAAAATTAACAACTTTCAAATATATATATTTGCAAGATAATTTTTTAGGAGAATTTATCATCTTTTAAACTCCAATGAGTATACATAAGCTGTCTAATTTGATAGTATTAGACATGTACAAAAAAACGAATTAGATAAAACAAAAACTACTTTGTCTCTATAACTACTAGACCAATTGACACATTTTATTGGTTTTTAAGAGTATTATTGGACTAACTCAAACATTTGAGAGGGGAACTTCTATTTTTGTAGCTAAATATTTAAAATTTTAATACTAATACATAATATAAAATAATATTTTAAAATTTTAGGGGGTCCATGTAGCTCCGCCCCTGGCTCATTACATTAAAAGATAATTAGTGGAAGCATTAAACTATTATTAATGGAAACAATAAATTAAACAAAATATTGAATGGGTCAAAAGTAGCTGGGACTGCAGTGTGGTATCTCCTTCATGCCAATTAAAAACAAAGCAAAAGTCTTCTTCATGCCTTTTGCAGCTTTGCTTTCCAATTTTCTATATTGTTTAGGTAACATTAAATAATTTTTATTAATATTTTTTTAATTTTGGTGGCTAAGAACACGTATTTATTTATTTATTTGAGTTTTTAGGGTAGCTCAATACATTTCAAAATGTATGGATAAGATTTTGTCTCTCATCACCATTTAACCAAACATTGACTAAGATAATTTTAATATTTATTTAAATTATTAATAACATGACAAAATTAGTTTACTTATTTTTCAAAATTAAGAAAAGAGAAAAAAAAAAAAACAATTTTGGGAAGTTACCTAAAAACTCTAAAGAACCGTTTTGTATTTCTTTTTCTTTTCAGCAAATACGCTTCTAATGATTGAACGTATGCAGCACAATTTTTCTCTTTATGTATTATTTGATGGTCTCACATAATTTTTTGTCTCAACTTTATTTCAAATAATATAATTTTTAATTTTTTAAAAAATAAGCTAACTTTTAACTTTTTGTCTCACATTACGCAAATAAACTGTAAGGGTAAGGGCCCAAGATCGTATACTGGGCCTTGGGTTTTATCCGAAGATATAGATAGGTCCGAGGAGGAGCAAATAAGTATTAGATGTTCCCAATTAAGGTCTCATAAGTAGGGAGCAAATGAAAGGTTATCCGAGGAGTAGCTCCTCCTCTGACCTGATGAATATAGTTCAAAGTATGTACTCCAGCAATTTGTATTTCTTTTTCTTTTCAGCAAATACACTTCTAATGATTGAACGTATGCAGCACAATTTTTCTCTTTATGTATTATTTGCTGGTCTCACATAATTTTTTGTCTCAACTTTATTTCAAATAATATAATTTTTAATTTTTTAAAAAATAAGCTAACTTTTAACTTTTTGTCTCACATTATGCAAATAAACTGTAGGGGTAAGGGCCCAAGATCGTATACTGGGCCTTGGGCTTTATCCGAGGATATAGATAGGTCCGAAGAGGAGCAAATAATTATTAAATGTTCCCAATTAAGGTCTCATAAGTAAGGAGCAAATGAAAGGTTATCCGAGGAGTAGCTCCTCCTTTGACCTGATGAATAAAGTTCAAAGTATGTACTCCAGCAATTAGAGTGATCTTCCAAGAAACTCCAATGATAAGGACATGCCTTATGAACATACGAGAAGGAAGGAGACCTAAAAATATCTAAGGAAAAGCTATCACCACCACATTAAATGCACTACAGCTACTTTTTTGGCCGCATTTATGTGGAGAAGATCTCTGAACAGTACTACCTTGGCTACCACAACTTACAGAGAACCAGAAAGGGTGTCTGATGGGACAGGTACTCAAGTAAGGGCTCGGATGATCAACAGGTGTAGGATGAAGATGGTCCGGAGGAGGATATATAATGTGAAGGACTCTTCATGAAAGGGGGATCAGAAAAATAGAGAGAGAACACTGTAGCAATTTAAATTGTCTCCATATCCAACTGTGATCAATATATATAATCAATTTTTTCAAACGAACACTAATACACTTTCATTCATCATTTTCTTAAATGAGTGCCATAAAAAATATTTCATGGACAAGGGGAGGGTTTGATAGGAAAGCAATGGTAAACATTAAACAAACTAGTATGTAATCCGTGCTTACGTACGGGAAATATGAATTGTAGTGGTGCTATTAATGTTAGCTTGGTTTATAAAACATATAGGATATTAGTTCAATCAAAACATTTGGAATTACTAACATATTTTTTTTCTTACAATTTTAATGATATTGGTTAGGCTAAGTTTTTCATTGCACTGCTATTATGTACATAATTTTGAAAATCACTATTGGATACTATATATACAATATTAATTCACAATCATTGTCCTCGAAATTCTACTATATACAACACAAAATAAAATAATAAACTGGTCCAATAATATCTCCTAAATTGAATGGGGATAGGTGTATAAGATTGTTCAACTCAATTACAATTTGTTATGTTCAAGATCCTAGCATACAAAATATTTGAATAAAAACAGTATAAAAAAATATGCTCATTAATTCAAATAAAAAATAAGAGCAAAAATCTAAACAATTTAATTTGCATGAAGAGCTAACAAAAGCAAAATTCAATTTTAAATCTAATTAAATTTCCTCTAAGCATTGGTTATATATATATATATATGATTAGGTTTGGATGGTTTATTTATATTAAACTTCTTGTTTTCTACATTGAATTAACACATTTGCTACAAAAATTAAAAAACTTACATTAAATGAGAGGTCTGAGACACGTAGCGCAAAATTAAACTCTAATTGAATTCCAATTTTTACACTGAATTGATTAACTTGGCACGAAATTTAAAAACTTAGATTAGATGGGACAAATGGTGTAAAATTAGACTCTAATTGAATTCCAATTAGAAATATATATTGTAAGGACACAATTTGGCTCCCAAGTCCAAATGATGAATGAACTTAGGCCCAAATAGCCCAATACAATGAATTTGTAGAGAATGGGTTGAAAAACTAGGCTTTAATGAGTCAGACAACAAGTGAAGTGGATCAAGATGACAAGAAAATGAAGATAGGCTGGTTTAATTTAAAGAAAATCGTCCTTGGCACAATCCGAGTAGATCAGTTCTTATATACTTATTCTCAAGTTTGATTACAAGTTCAATTCTTGATTGCTACAGTGTTTTTATCTCAATTCCTTGATCCTCTACTCTCATTACCTCCTTCTTATTTTATACTATCCCTTTGCCTTCATATCTACCCTCCACATATAGATTAAAGTGTTAGTGTTGATCCCTGTCACATCAGCACCTTCCTGAAATCTCTAGAGAGTAGCTGTAAGGCTGAAAACTACTGTTTAGGTATCACTTCCTCATTAATGCGGCCAGAGAGTTAGCTGCAATGCATTTAATGCAGTGGTAGTAGCTTTCCCTTACATATTTCCCACCTCCCAACTGTCTTGTACGTTCATAACATATATCATTATCACTAAAATTTCCCGAAAGGTCACCCTAGATAACAGGATACTCTTTCTGACCCCTGTTTCGCTCAACCAAGGAGATATTCCTCCTTGGCTCACCTTTCCCAGCGTTCTCACCCGTAGCTCGCCCATGGAGTCCTGAGTCTTACATACTCGTTACTGTTTATCTGTTCTCGGACCGTAAAGTGTCCTCGGACAAAGCCCAAGGCCTAACATATGTTCTTGGGCCCCTTATCCCTACATATATATATATATATATATATATATGGCTATAATTAATACATCTTACATAAACAAATACATAATTCATGTGGTGATTGTGATTAAATTGTGATCGCAGTAGTAGTAGGTTAAATGACCATAATATTACCCCATTCTGTAAAGTTCTGAACTAGAGCTCAAGAGATGAAGCAATAAACTAATTGTGGGTTCTTATTTTGGACAGTACCCAAGCCTAAGGTGGGAACAAGGATCCTAGGCCCCTAAAGAGTTTTATACTTGTTATTAGGTGGACTGGGCTTGGTTCACCGCAGCTATATTAAGCTGATTACAAACCAAGTTGTGCACAAAACATGGGCCCTACAACATACACATATTCATATATGCAGATATATACATATTGTAAAATAAATAGCCGAGGAACAATAAAGAAATAAAGAAAAAAACAAGTAAGGACGTTAGGGATTCTTAGAAAATAAAGTGATATGTTATTATTTTAAGTTCTTAGTACGTTGGACCCTATTTCTATTGGGATATGCCACGAGGTTCAAATAAGTTCAAAAGTCACAGACTTGGATAACTCTTTGCAAGTTTCCAAGGCTTGTGAGGTTTGAATCCCCTTAAATCCAAGTGTATCCTCTAGTACTTATCTCGGGATCCCTCACATTGTTTCTCTTTTTTTTTCTCTATTTTTATGAGGTTTAATCACTCTTTCTAATGCTTCTTTTGCTCTGATTAATTGTTGCTGAATGATCTTTGCTAATGGCTTGATCACCCTTTTATAATACCTTTCATGGGTTTTTGGTGTGCCATTGATTTCCTCCATTTGCTGCTCTGGGTACCAGAACCACAACATTGGTAGTTGATCATTTCCTCATTTTCTCACTACATTCTTCTTTTGAGGTTTCCCTCCAAAAAGTCCCCAACTGACCTTCCTCTTTTGGGGGTCCTGAGGGCTGAATTTTAATCCCCTTTCCCAAGGCTTCTAGAGAGACCTTTTCAGAACTTTCTTTTGGCTGCTTCAGCCTTTGTCCTTTTCTCTAAATAGGGAGATCTCCCTTGTCAAGCTGAAAGATTCTCGACCATCTTCCTTCATGGTTTACCATTCTGCTTTTCCCGAGGTACCAGGCTTCTTTTTACCAAGCGTTGATTCCTAAGTCACCAGCTTTTTTTTGAGTCATAGGTGACTGAGGGGACATATCTATCTTTGTTCCTTGTGTCCATGATTATGCTTCCTTGAACTATCAAAATCCCAGTTGGTTATTTCTTGCATTTCCCGAGGATCCCCCCTGGTTCTGGCAGCTTCAAGGCATCCTGGTCCAATCTCTTTCTGGGCTCCTTGGGAGCTCTTCTCACAGAGACTAGGCCAAGCTTCCTTTACCTTTTTATTTTTTTAAAGGCCTGGGGCTTGGCCATTCATGAACTTGGGCTTCCTTTTACCCATTTTAGATGGGCTTTGGTTCACGGATTGGGCCCTCCTTATCTTTGAAGGCCCATAAATTTTGGGTTTCAATACCTATAATATTTTAGACCTCAACACTAATTAAATGGTCAATTTTGAGGTTCCCTCCATTTGTTTAATTAATTAATTAGAATATTGAGAAGTCAATGATGCAAATTAGAGTTAGCACCAATTAAATCCCCAAAATAGCATTGTCGCTATCGAAAGCCTCTTAGGCTTAGCTTAACAGCACTTTCAACCCTTCTAAGGTGAGCTCTAATTTGAAGTCTACAATAGTCAAAAACCCTTATTTCACTTGGGGAAAAAATGGTTACAAAATTCTAATTTTCGTTTGTGTTTGAGATGAGTGATTAATAGATAGTCTTAACTCTTTTTTTTTTTTTTTGGGTGGGGGGGGGGGGGGGGGTGGTTAAAGAGGTTGAATTTTGGACTGATAGAGTCGAACTCACGACAAATTGGTTTTGGGTGGAAGACATGCCATAGCATTTTTAAAATATTATATTGTGTTGTATTTATTAATAAAAAAAATGGAATCATAATAATATGAAAACACAATTAATGAGTAAAAAGTTTGCTAAAATTTTGTTGGATTTTTCATTTTTACTTTGTCACAAGATTGATATGTGTCTTAACTACTGTTTGTTTAGTAGGTAAATGTTATTATGATCAAATTTAAGTAAGTTGTTGTACAGACTGGTCGCCCTTCTCAAAATGACAACGTGCGAAGAAACTCAATTTGAAGAAAGGGGCATAAAAAAACAATGAGCTCCTAACCTAATATTGCTACTCCCTCCGTCTCACTTTGTCTGTCCTGTTTGAAAAGTCAAACTTTTTAAGGGAACATCATTTATTATCTTGTCTACCTTTTAAAAATGTATGAGTTTCCAAAACTACCCTTAAACAAATTTATCAAAAAATTGAATTAGTAAATTAATAGGGGTATAATAGGAATATTAGTAAATTAATGACTTTTATTTTTAGAAACAGGACAAGATTTTGGGACATCTCAAAATGGAATAGAGGACAAACAAAGTGGGATGGAGGGAGTATTTTGATAAACTTATTACTGTTATTAAAATTTGAAATTCGGATTTTTTTCTCAAATATTAGCATTTTGGATCACAGACTCGCACAACTAAAGATGTAATGAAATAGCATTTATGATGCCTTTTCTACTTCCCCAAAAAAAATATTTTAAGGTCTTGTTAGTTTCAATGTAAAATATTTTTTTAGGAAATGTATTTCTTATTTTTGACATTTGGGGTAAGGGCAAAAAAACTTGTACAATCCAAAATTATTTTTAATAGACCAGGAAAAATATTATCATGGTTGAAAATGTTTTACCCCTTTGACATTTTTATCTTCAAGAGAACAAACCCTCCCCCCCCCCCCCCCCCCCCCCTCTAAAAAATACCTGGATAAAATATATCAAATAAGCTAAGTATCTTCAAACTATCCAAAATGACTGTAATACGAATACCCCCTTAAAACTTGTAAAATTATTGAAATACCCCCTACAATATCATAACTAATAGAAATACTCCTAAATATATAATATACGAAATTACCATCATATCCTCCAAAATGCCCATTAAAACATCATAAACAACCAAAATTCCCTTGAAATCTCTAAAATGATAAAAATAAAAAATACCCCCAATAAACTTATATAAATGCCTAAAATACCATAGAACCCATTTACATGAGAAAAAATACTATTAAAATCTTCAAAATGTTCAAAATACCTATAAACCTATATAATGACTAAAATACCCTAAACCTAATATAACATTGAAACCTAAAAATGATCAAAATATCTTGAAAACATCCAATATGACAATAATGCCCCCAAAACCATTAAAATACACATATATCCTCAAACCATTAAAATGTTAAAGATGCCAAAAAATGACTTTCAAGTGTCATTTGGTGGTTTAGATTTCTTAGAGCATTAGCATTGGGGGGTGTAAACACTCCCTAGTTGTTATTTTACAACCTAAGTCACCCAAAATCCACTCCATTTGAGTTTGTAAACTTAAAAAAATTCGCAACCTATGAATAGTAAGGTTGCATATATGCAACCTTACTATTCATAGGTTGTAAAA
This sequence comes from Quercus tomentella, assembly GCA_028535165.1. Taxonomy (NCBI): domain Eukaryota; kingdom Viridiplantae; phylum Streptophyta; class Magnoliopsida; order Fagales; family Fagaceae; genus Quercus; species Quercus tomentella. The sequence continues at coordinate 44,389,424 of JAPQVY010000001.1, read as the reverse complement.
AAAAAAAAATTGTTTTAATGTATGGTTGTGTGTGAAGAGAAAAAGTGAGTGGGGGAAAAGAGAGAGAATAATACTTTTTATTATTTTATTATGTAATTTATATTATTTTATTGAATTGTATGTAAAAATAAAAACTGAGATGTAGGATGAATTGTAAAATAGGTGGGTAAAATAGAGAAAGTAGTATTTGAGGATGCAAAATATGTTTTTTTTTTTTTTTTTTTGCATCTCCAGATGCTAATACTCTAAGGTTGCATTAGAAAAAACTACTTTTTTAATCTCTCACACACTCTCTCTCTCTTCTTACTTTTTATTTTTTTATTAGGTAGTTTATATTATTTTATTGGGTTGTATGTAAAAATAAAAATTGGGATATTGGGTGTATTGTTGGATGTGTTGGTAAAATAGATAAAGTAGTGTTTGAGGATATAAAGACCTGTTTGGTACATGTGTTTAAAAACTGAAAATTGTTGTTTGAAAACATTTGTGGAAATACGTACGGGTGAAAAAGTGTATGGAAATACGTGTAATGTTATTTAAAAACTGAAAATGGTTGTTTGAAAACACAAATCAAACACCCCCTTTTTACTTCCCCTTTACTAGTGCTCTTAGGTGTGGTAATGGATATTATTGTTTAGTTGATATATATATATATATATATTTTTTTTTTTGGTTTATTTATTTATTTATTTTTTATTTGTTGCCGTTGCACTCTTATTTTGATCATGCTTATATGTGCAATTTTTAATAATTTTATTTTAATTGTGCTTGTTTTTAAGCTAATTTTAGTTATTCTACATTAATATTTTCAAAGTAGTGAATTAAAGTTGTTATTTAATATCTATATCAAAGTATAGGAAAGTTTGTGATTTTCTAGGAGCAAAGCTTTGGAAAATGGTTTCCATAGTATATTTATTTGAAGAAAAAAAAGAAGAAGAAATCAACAAAATATTATATATAAATAATTTATTGTGAAAATGTTTTCAGCCAAAAATATTTTTTGAAAGAAAATATTTTACATCGATACAAATTGAGCATATATTGTTTTAAACTTTGTTTACCATTAAAAAGTCATGTAACTCAATGATATTGCACAATATGCTATCAATTGTTTAGAAGAACCAAACCATATTCAAATATCTCAGTCTCTAATCTCTATTATTGTAATTGAATTATGAAAAAAACAAAAAACAAAAAACTCAAAAGCCAAATAATTAAATTAGTACCAAATGGACGGCAATAGACAGAAGTATAGGCTGTCCTGAAAAGGTGCAAGTAACTACACTGAAAGAGACCCCCTTGAGTTTCAGTACAATAATTCTTCATGTTCCCCATGTGACTATGTGTCATGTGATTGATCTACGTTAAAAACTTTTAAAACACAATTGAGTTTGAGCTTGACCAACTGGCCATTCATTTTCCTTTAGTAGCTACAACTACTACTAGAACTAGTGCTTTAATTTTGACATAGCCCGCCCAAACACATCCCTAAACTCAAATTTCAAATCCTCATTCCTGTTTGCCTCTTTTCCTAATCTCTCTCTCTCTTTCTCTACCACTTTGTCTTTCACTGTCCACTACGTCTTATAATCTTATCTCTCTCTCTCTCTCTGGCAAAACATCAAACACTTCACATTCAATTCACAAGTACTTCGTTAAAGCTTAGAACCTCATTCAAATCAAACCAAAAAAAAAAAAAAAAAACCCCCAAACAAGCCCTAGAAATCTCATCGGAGTTATCGATCCAATGGCTGATTCTGACTCCTCTCCTCCTCTCCCAAAAGCCGCTCCTCTCTCACTCGTAAAATCTCTATCTCTCTCTTTCTCTGTGATTTTTTTTTTTACTGTGTTGAAATTTGATGATCTGTGATTTTTGTTCGCAGCAAAAGAAGGAGAACATTCCTCCGATTGGCACAAAGATCGCGGTAATTTTTTTTTTTTTTTTAAATTTTTAAATACCACCATTGATTTATTTTATTTTATTTAGTGTTCTGTTTGGTAGCTTAGAAAAAAAAATGCAGGTTCAGAATTTTAGGTTTTAGATTAGCTGGGAAAGAAAAACCCAGAAATGAATTCGTTTAGCTTGATTGAGGCTTAGTTTTTTTTTTTTTAAAGAGTAAGAACAGCTATTTTCTATTATCTGCCCCCATATTTTCTCAGCAGCCAAACAAGAATTTCAAGTTGTAATGTTCTCATTTACGTGATTTTTGCTCTCAGGAACTAAATGAATCAAGGACTGAGCTGCTTAATAGAATTCAAGGACTAAAACAGGTCACATTTAGCTTAGTGGTGGTGTTCTTTTTTATTATTTATTCATTTTACTTTATTAATTTTCAATTCTCAATATGCTTGTTTTTGGATACTTAGGATTTGCAAAGCTGGAGATCAAAATTGGACACTCAAGTTAAGACCTATCGCGATGTAAGTGTAGGATAATTATTCACAAATTGTCATTGTATATATAGTATTATATGCTACATGGGTTTATCTGGATTTTGATCACTTGGATTTTTTTGAGTTGTGGTAAGTTTTGGGTGAACATGATTTCTTGCTTGTGCGTGATTCAGTGATAAGTAATTTAGTAATATAAGATGTGGATGTGTGTTTTTTGGTACTTACTGTGGCACTATATTCCTTTTGTATGGTATTTAGATCCTATATATGGTTTGATTTGTCTCATGTTAAGAGTAGCTTTCTCGCTTTGAATTTATTTTAATCAAATGTTGGAATTTGTAAGTCAGGTCTGCACTACTTTTTGCAAACTGAAGCTCTGTCTGTGTGGTTGGGTTGCAATTTTTATATGCTAGACTTAGATTTAGTCTATAGGGGTGTTTGAATGGTTGGCTAATATTATAGTCTTAAGTGCCCGATGTTAGACTCGTCAAATTTAAGGTTGGATGTATTCATTATCACTCTGTGATTATTATTTAATGTGGAAAACCTCTTTAGATTTTATAGTCATTTTAGTGACATTGATGTTCTTTAGTTCTAAAGTTGCATGAAGAGTTAACTTTTCTGGTGCCTCTTAATTGATATGGGTTGAATTTTGATGCATGTTGTGTGTGTGTATTTTCATTCATCATAATCCTGATTAGCAACAGTGATTGTGTGTTGATCTTATGGTAGTCAAAGGCGAACTGTGCCTTAAACCATGTAAAAGGTGCTAAGGCAAGAGCCTAAGTTGTTGTTGGGGTTTTTTTTTTGGTGTGTGTTTGTGTGTGTGTGTTTGTTTTTTGTTTTTTTTTTTTTTGTCCTTCCTATATATATATAATGATATAGAAGCTTGTTATAAATTCTTTAAATTATTAACTTACAAAAGCTTATTGTAAAATTATTGTGAGATTAATTAATTTATAAAATCTTGTTGTAAGACCTATTGTTAGAATAATTAATTGAGTGTAAATTGTGTTAAGCTTTTTTTGTAATCAATTAATAGACCTAATTTTTTCAAGTAAAACATGTCCAAAACACTTGATTATAATATTTTAATATATTAGATACATATGATTTACGTTCTATATGTATAATTACTATATTTAGAATTTGGTGCCTTTTTGTTGCCTCATTCCTCAGGTGATACAAGGCCTTGGCACCTTAAGGTTGCCTTTTGCCTTGACTGCCTTGGTTGATCTTTTCATCTCTTCTCACTTTCTGTTAGATTCTTCATCTTGGTCACAGCAAAAGTTTATGGAAATGCATTTAACTAAATTGCATATATACATACAATAGATACTTCATTTATACTAGTATAATCAACTCTGGATGAATGACATCAAGAGTGGATTATATGTTTTTGACCGTGTGGCATGCTTTAGTGCTTCAAGGTCCAAAACAATTAGAAAGTGAATGGACAGTTATGGAAAGAAAGTAACAATGGGCATGGTCACATTGGGAGAATTACCAAAAATTTCATTTAGATGGTAGTAGCTACCTCTATGCATTTCAATTTACAAATCATACAAGGTTTTATAGGCAACCAGCTAGTAATAGATATTTGATTGGTTGACAACTTTATATGTCTAATCATTCCGTTGGAAACTAAGCATCATATGAAAGAGGACTAAGGACATAGAATACACATAGGTGCAGCATGTTGATGCGATAATATATTTTAAATAAATGGTGACTTGGATGCAAGCAAATGATATTTGAAAATTTTCAATTCTTTCATTGTGATAAGTCTTCTAGGGATGAAAAGATGGAAGCTTGGCATAAATCTTTTTTCCTTTTCACTTGTTAATGCCAATGGTTAAACAACAATGGTCTGTTCAAATCCTGAACAATAGGACAAAAATCCAGGTATAGGTGTTGAACATCATTACTTGATATCTAAAATGATTGTAATCCATAAATTTGTAATATTATATGAATAAGTTCAGACTGTAACATATATACATGGTGATTGGGGTGGCAAAATAAATCTAAAATAAAACAGGATTGTCTATCAATTGAGATTCTAAAATCATCTTTAACCATGCTTCATGGAGTTAAATATTAAGTACATCAATGTGCTGAATATGTCCAACTGGTAATCTAAATGTAAACATTACTTTGTTCAATTTCTTTCTTTCTTGCTTGTTTTTGTTTGATATTTGGATATTTGAACTCATCTTCTCTAATTGGTTTGGAGATTACTTTGCTCTTCAACTTTCACTTGCAACTTTTTTTTAATGCAATTTTCTCTTGCTTCTTACAGGAGCTTTCGGAACTCAAGAAATCGCTCAATGTTGAAGTGGATCAACTTCGATCAGTGAGTGGTGCTCCAGATTTATCCTTCCATTTTTTTTTAAAGATATATCTGTGTGAAGATTTTTTAAATCAAATTGAAACCAGGAATTTCAAGAACTGAGGACCACTCTGCAGCAGCAACAAGATGATGTTTCTTCAAGCCTAAGAACCTTGGGGGTAAGCTATTGTTAATCTAAATTTCCTTTGCATTTGCAGGGTTTATCTATTAAATAAACTTCTGTCATTATCTTATGCTTTGGTAACTAATCACAAGTACCTGGATTGATCTATATCGAGTTTTTGCAGCTGCAGGATGTCTCAGGTGATCCTAAAGATGCCCAGGCACAAGATCCCAAGGTTGAAGATGACCAGGATGGACTTGTTTTGCCTAGACAGATGGATTATGATGTCTCAGGTGATGCTAAAGATGCCCAGGCCCAAGATCCTAAGGTTGAAGAAGATGACAAGGAAGAACTTGTTTTCCCTAAAAAGTTGGAATATGATGAAGGAAGTGAAAACTAGGATGGAATTTGCTCTGGAGTGTGCATGAGGTTTTGCCCCAAAAGGAGATGAGTATTCTTCGTTGAATTTGTACTACTGTGCTTTGCCTTGTCTTTAGTTAGTATCAGTTACAACCTTGTTGTTGAGCACAAAACAGAACTCTTTTCTAAATCAATTGTTTGTGGAGTTTTGCCTGGTAATTCTCTAATTCTTGTTTATCCTCTATTCACTGATTAGAAGTTATAATTTTCTTTAGCAATCTGGCCTGCACTTGCCCCCTCTTGTGGGGTTGATGCCTAGATAATTACTATAGGGTGAGGTTTGGGTTTAGTGTCTAGTTGTACTAGACCCGTTGAGATTATAACACGTGTTTACTTTTGAACACATGTCACCATCTTAACTGGTCTAGTGCATGGTGCACTAGACCTAAGCCTCACCCATTACCATAAAGGTGTAAATTTTTGGCGGTGCTGAGGTTTTAATATCAAATTCTTGAAGCAAAATTTTTTAAGTAAACATGCACAAAAATAACAGCATTCACAATTGAGGATGCCCTATTCATTGTTGCTAGTATCATATTTACTAGTATTATCTGATATATATTGAATGGAGTGAAAAAAAATATTGTTTTGTAGGTGTGTATTGACCAATTCATGAATTGTAAGATATATAGATATTTATTGTATGAATTATGAATTATATGTATCGAACAATACACGGGATTAAATTTATTTATTTTTGTTAAAATTTGTGCTTCGGCCTAAGTCCAACAAGTTATTAGATTTGAATTTATAATTATTGACCTAATTGATTGAGTTATATAAAATAAAGGGTTTGGCTTACTACAAGTACTTTTTTAACTGGAATCTTCTTTTATTTTAATGAGAAACTGTCACATTACTCACTAACTAAATAAAAAGTGGAGATTAAAAATTTAAAACTTACTATCACTTGCTATTATGTATTTAAAACAAAAGGACATCTCTAGTTAAAAAAGTTCTGGATGTAAGTTAAATCCTAAAATGACATGGTCTTGAGTTTTATTTCTTCTTTCCTACAAAATTTGAGCAACAAAGTTGACATTTCACTTTTATATCGGTAAATTTCTTTTATATACTGTAAATAAATTATTAAATGATAACATACATGCGCGCGCACACACACACACATATATTAATATTGTTATAAGTCCAAGAAACTAGAATGCCAAAAAGAAATATAAAGAAAAAAGCTATTAAAATAGAAGAATAAGATATAGTAAATGTTGGAGATGATGAAGAAATGATTTTGCAATATGATGAAAATGATGATAATATTGACTTAAACTATGCAATGGAGATTGATTACATAAGATGATGAATATAATAGGAAAGAAATTAGTATTATTTTGGCATATATATACATATATCATGTATAATCATTATTGAATTTTACTGATTTGAATGTGTTATAAATATATTTTCATTCAATTTATTTAGTTAGCAGTGTTAAATCTTATTACATAAATAATGATTAAACTTATCTTCAATTTTGAATATATTTCAAATTTAAAATGAATATACTTTTTTTTTTTGAGAGTTTCTTCAGATTTCTTATACAACTATCAGAGATTTTACTAGTTGAGTTAACTGGATCTCAAGTACTTTTTATTTTTTTTATATATGTATATTTACAATTTTATTTTTACAAATTTTATGAAGTCCATAAAAATGTCAAACGGGCTACGACCCTAATTGGCCCATCAAATCATTTTACAGATTCAACCTGTTTGTAACAATTGAATGGCCCTCAAATGATTTGATGGGCCAAGCCCACTCGCCTCGGTTTTGATTATGGGCTTTTGGCGGGCTCAATTCAATTTCAAATGTATTATTTTACGCGAAAAGAGGAAATTCCTTTTCCCGGTGAAAATTCAAACCACACCGTTTTGGGCTTGGTGTTTTCATTTTTGTTCACAATTAATTAATTCCAACATTTAATCCATTACCTACCATTGAAATGTTTATTTATTATTTGCGACAAAATAATGGGATTATTAACGTAGAGTGTTAGTGTTGTCCACTCTTTTGTCTTGTCAATCTCTTTCTTGCTGCATTTAGGGAAATATGTTAATATAGGACCATAGGTATTGGGGGAATTGGAGCTTCTATCCGAAAATGTCAAAAACCATTAATTGCACAACTAACTCAAATTTTGAGCAAGTTTAAAAATATATGGAGTAGAATTTGAAATACATTATGATGAAAATGAAATTAAGAGTTATGTAATTTTCTTTTATCATTAATGTACATTACTTAATAATCTTTTATTGGATTAATATTTCAAATTTTCAATGTAGAATTACACCTTTTTTTTTTTTGTTCCTAACATATTTATACATTGATGTTAAATATATTTATTAACTATTCAATTAATAAATTCTTTGTTATAAATAGTAAAAAAAAATGTAATGCCCTGTGACTTTATTATAGAAAATATTCAATAAAAATATATGGAAAATGTTACAATTACAAACTATTTTATAAATTTTTTTAAAAATTGTTGATGTAATGGATAATTATTAATAAGTAAAAAGATAATATTAATAGTGGGTTCAGATAAGAACTAATAAGAATTTATAATATAAATAGTTTGTAAAAATATTATAAAATAGTTTATGTCTATAACATTACTCTAAATATATTAAATAGATAACATTGACAATTAAAAATTACACTAAATGTAACTTAACTCTACAAAATATATTAGGACAATGTAACTAGTGATCTTCCACTCAAGTTGATCGACAAAATGAGTAGAAGTTTAAATGTTAATCAGTTCATTTAAGTTCAAGTTGATTATTATTATTATTATTTTTTTTTTGAGGTAGGAACAAGTGAAAATAAAGGTAATCAAAACATGTTTTTCTTTGGCAATAAAATGAAGAAAGAGAGAGCCAACAAGGACTTGGCTCAGCTGGTAAGGTTCGTTCGTTCTGCCTAACCAGTCCAGGTTCGATTCCCGCTGCTAGCGGGCTCTTGTTGGTGGGCTGCTATGTGAGGGATTTAAGGGGAACACAGGTTCGAGTTTTGGCGGGTATCTCGGTAGTCTTTGTGGGTCCTGTCCCTCATATGGTCTATACTAACCCGGGTGACATAATACAACCATAAAAACCCCTATTTTCAGTTAGCCAAAAAAAAAAAAAAAAGAAGAAAGAGAGAGTCCTTGTTTTGTTTTATTTATTACACTCATTTATTGCAAAAGTAGGCAGCAAGCTGTTATTGTCATTTTCACTTTATACTTTGATTTTTTTTTTTTTGAGAAACCACTTTATACTTTGATAGTTATCCTTCCTGCATACTTGGTTCATGTTCCTAACATTGAGTACATATAATTGAAGTACTATGGAGTACAAAGGCATAGACTTGGCCTTATCTTCCTTTCTCAAATTCTCTCTCACATTCATTCCTTCCTCTCTTTAACACTTTCCTACTGTCTCTCAAGTTTCTTCACCTCCTTCAGTCTCTCAAACCTACACCTCTCTTCCTCTAATGGCTACAAAATCCACTCAAGAACACTCAGAACCACTTCAATACCAGGTACATTAAAAATTTAAAACACAAACCCCACTTCTTATTATTCTTCTTCTATTGCCACTGCTTTGTCATTTTAAAAGCTAATTAAGTTTGCTTTTGTTTTTTCAGACATGGGTTTTGAAAGTTTCTCTCCACTGTGAAGGTTGCAAGAGGAAAGTCAGGAAAGTTCTACAAAGCATTGATGGTACTAAAAAAACTAAGAAAAAAAAAATGAAAACCCTTTTTTCATTTGAATATATGCTTAGAAAAAGTAGGACTACGTAAACAGTCAAATCCCAAACCTTTTTTTATGTGTTTAACTGTACTTCGTTTACCTAAAATTCTCAGCAACCAAACACTGTTTCAAAGTTCCAACCTTTATTGTGCTTTCTTTTTTGTCATGTGCAGGTGTTTTTACCACAAGCTTTGATTCACAGCAAAACAAAGTCACAGTCACAGGAAATGTTGCCGTTGAGACCCTGATCAAGAAGCTAGTTAAAACAGGCAAACACGCCGAGATATGGCCGGAAAAGCTTGCCGGAAAAGAGAAAAAGTCCGGGAAAGCAAAGAACAAGGACAAAGAAAATGACCCAGAAAGTGGCATTGATTGCAGTGACCAAAAAAATGAGAACCCATGTGAGAAAGTTGAGGAAAAGCCTAAAAAGAATGGGAGTGAAAGTGGCGGGAAGTTGCCGGAAAAGTGTCCCGCCGGTGTGGTGGACCAGAAGGCAAGTGAAAGTGAGGTTGGTGGTGGTACTGCTGCAGCAAAAGGTGGTGGTAAAAAGAAGAAAAGGAAAGGGCAAAAAGGTAATAATGAGAGTAGTGGTTTGGGTGCACAATTCCTTGATACACCTGCATCCACTGGATCTCAAAATCATTATTTGGGGATGAACCATGGTGTGGGCCCGGTGAATCTCAGCCCTACACGTCAGCCATTATCTCAGTTCCCACCACAAGGGTACCCTCACCTGGTGTATGTTGCAAGTTACAATAGGGTACACCCTAGCCCAAGTTTTGGTCCCTCCTATTATGTTCCATCATCACCGTACACGTATGCAGGTAGCCACCATGAGATGAATCCAGTGCATGCAACACCGTTCGATTCCTTTGAGATTTTCAGTGATGAAAATGCCAATGGGTGCTCCATCATGTGATGAATGATGATCAGCCTAGCCTTTCTTTTTGGGACTCCTTTTGTTAGGGACAGTTTATTAGAGTGCAGGTTTGGGGGCATTTGTTAATGGCTTATTACTATGGGTGTTTGATGTATTTTGTAGCATTCAACTCTAGTTTGTTTAGTCTTTGTAACTTGTGCTTAGGGCGAGTTTGTTGACTTATTGTAATATGAAAGCTGAAATCTCCTGGATTTGGGTAACCACATATGAGTATAACTCATTATAATTGTTTATATAGTCCAAATCAACCTAATATACACCTATATAATCTAATTCAAGCTGCAATATGAGATTTAGATGTGTTTAACATATAATGGATTTACTAAGATGAGTAATGCCATTGTTTTATGTGTTTTTGTTTTGAGAATATGGTTTTTCATTTTTTTTCTTTCAAAAAATTGTTTAAGAACAAAGTAAAAATGTTTATGATGTTTATATTTGATATGTGCAAAACTCAAGACTCAAGACATTGATCCTTAAATTTGGGACTAAAATTTTATTGTTGTATTTGCGGAACTCGAGGAAAGCACGTAGTAACTTATCTCACAATCTCACATAAGAGTACATTAACACAAGAAGCAAAACTTGTAGGATGCTCAAATAGAGACGATATGCCTAATGCATTACTTGTGGGGAGGTTACCCGTAAAATTGACTTTGAAAAGAAATGAATTTTGACTAAATCTGTGATGAAAAAAAAAACTATGGTTTTATAGGTAATATAACACTGACACAAGCTTCTGGCAGTTTAGATTCGAAACAAAACAGAGTATTGTAGTTGCAGTGGCAACTGGCAAGAGCTATCTATACAATAATACTTCTTTTTCTCATTCATTGAGGTCAAACTAAGCGTCCAAGACAATACCTTTAAATTCGAATCATTGTGTAGAGTATAGCATAGGATGGTAGTGTCTTATTAGTTATTATCATCAACATGAGGAATTTTTTTATCATTCAAGTTCACTTTCTTTGGTATAGAATAGAATACTCACAAGAGGTTTTGTTCATTTGGACACTATATATTTAAAAGATAATTTATAAAGAGAAAGAAAAGAATGGATCAGACAAGCCCCAAACCTAATAAAGACTATTCCTTATACTTTGATTCCATTGGAAGAGTATGGTCAACCAAAATAATCCAACACCATTTGACATTTCGAGGCTCAGGTCAAAAGAGAACCTTACGACCAAATTTGTTTATTCTTTGATGCAGGTATTTATGTATTTTGATATATATATATATTTTTATATGAAGATACTATTTACTACTACTACTACCTGAAAATGAAATTAGGCATTTAGCAGATGAGACAAAATGTCACGAGGATGTACAGTAAAATGATGATGAAAGTATTGTGGACCCTGTTTTTGGAATGTGATATGATTGATAAGTATCTATGAAAGAAAGAGCACTTTTTGTTTGCCAGTGCTCATAGTCATTGTTCAATTAAGGCCACCCATTTTGGCGCTTCAAAATTTGATTCGTGGGCCACACTGCTGGTGGTGCAAAGACATTAGTACATTACCTTCCTTGTGAACTTGTTCTCTTTGGAATCTTGTATGCACCCAGGTAAAAACAAGTGAAAGAGTTTCCTGTGTTTCTTAAAAAGGAAGGGCCAACAATGACACACACAGCTCTTTCAAACTGGTTTGAGAAAATCTTCTTTCAATTCATTATATATGACAATTTATAAGACCATCTATGTGCATTAAATCATGACATAGATAATTAAAACAATTAACATGACAATTGAATAAGTGATGACTATCGCTCGTTTGGTAATATGTATTTTTTGAAGGTATAATTTTTTTTTTTAGGTAGAGTTTTTTCAAACAACCCAATTTTCAAACGTAAAATCTTGTTTGGATTGCTATGTAATAGGCTGGAGGAATTCCAATAGTTGTGTTAGTCAATGACTTAAGAAGAAGAAGAAGAAGATTCGCAACAACCTACCATGATAATGAAGTGCATATATTTGCTGGTGGACTTTAACTCTTAAGGAAAACCACTCAAATGAGGTGCAAAAAGCACAAAAAGAATAAGCTTGTGTAAACAGTAGCTCCATTCTCACAAGCCTAGGGGCGAATAAGCTAAAAAGGATGAAGATAGAAGAAACAAGTGGGATTATATTGATGTAAAAAGGGAGGTCGCATTAAGATTGCAGGACCATTCATTAGGGGAAAAAAAGAGATTCTCAGAAGATTGCATATCTAGCTTTAGTTTGTCTAATGGAAGCTATTGCTCCACATGGGACACTAGGCCATTTTGTTGACAATTTTTTTCAACAACGAGATTCAAGCAATTTATTAACCACCTTTGCCAAGTTTCTCACCATATAAAATTTCCAGTACAAAGGAAAAAAATGCTAACATTGCTTATATACAGACAAAAGACACTCGTGCAATTTGTGAGTGCCATACAAGAATGCAGTAATAACAAACTTTTCTACACTCAAGAACAAGTGTTTCTGTAATCATATATACAATTTGGAAACTATAGTGTAGAAATTACTGGGCATACTATCGCAAGATTTTTTTTTTTTTTTTTTTTTTTTCCCAATGAGTACTACAGGACAGACTATTGCAGGATAGAAGATGGCCATTTCATAACTCACATGCAAGTTGATGCTTTTGAGGTTCGCTGGTTTGTTCCAAGCATGATCACAATCACAGTTACATCATCGTGATATTTCCTCCTCCTACCAGCTGGAATATTCATTAATTCTTCCAAAGTGAAACCTGCAGCAGTCAAATTCATGCTTAGTAACTTGTAGACTGGATTATGTTCAAGAAACATAGTTCTTCTGACAGAAAAATGAGCTACAAAAACTGATTAATGTATCTTTTAATTCCTATTTTAAATATCCTCTGTAGCAATAACTACTTTTGGTGACTATCCTAAAGTACCTATTTCTAAAGCAGCAGGGTTGTGTTCGAGTGAATTGCTATTATTGTGTTGTTAGTTCACTTCCCTGTATAATTAGAATTAATAACTGAGGTTTTCTGATTCCAATGGTTTCAGTTACTTTAATTTTAAGTGACTTAAATAAATAAAATTGTTCATTGATTCAGAGCATAATCTTGTCACTGTAAGTTGCATTAAAAGTATATATACATAATTTCTAAAGAAGGTAACTTGCTATTTCAATACACTTACAGGTTACAAGAATTCGTAGTATGGAAAATTTACAAATATTTGTACAATGTTAAACAGGAACAATTCCACTAAGGATGCATTACACCTAAAAGAAACAAATCATGAGTAAAATCAAAGTACAATATTGCAACATTTAACTCTGAATGATTTAATTAACAAGAAAGAAATATCTTATATACTGAGAAGAGGAAATTTCACAGCAAATAAACCGTTCACAATTCAAATGAAATGAAGATTAAGTTTTTGCATGAAGATAAATTAAAGGTTTACCTGCACAGTCAGCTGCTCTCTCTACAAGCTGCTCCAATAAAAACTTCGCTGGATCACCAGAAGGGTTGCTCAAGATATAAGAACGGACAAGCTTTACTGCCTCGTCATTGCTGAAGAAGTCAAACAAACCATCACTCCCAACTATAACAAAGCAATCAGATTTTGAAATTCTATGTACATTCAGTGATGGTTGAGTAGATATATATGGAGGGCTAATAAGGTTCCGAACTCGAAGGATACCCATCAGTGCATCATTCAATTTTTTCTGCAAGGAAAAAAAACAGACTAATCAACTTTTCATGAAGGATAGAAGTATATTTTTTGTGAGCACAGATGAATTTATATAACACATTATATTACCTAGGCATACCTCTTGTCCTTTTTGGTGTTTCCACTCAGATGAAACATTAGGCTAATTTTTTTTGTTAAATTGCTATATGAGCAAGACGGAGAACAATCACATTTTTCATATTGAGACAATTTTATCACACATGAAATTAGAGAAAGAAATTTTGAACATAGCAGATAAAGAAGACATTTTGGGCATGGCAGAGAGAATTCTCCCATTATATATTAACTATGTCTATAACTTGAGTAACAGACTACAGTAGACTCCCAGAAACAAGTAGGTTGGGTCTCTTGTGAAAATGCTGTGTGTCAATAAGTTCCATAATCCTTTTTATAGCAATAGGAAGTGATTTTGGAGTTCAGGTTCTCAATTTTAAATGGATCTCTGGTTCATTAGGCAGTAATGCTGTTATTGAGGGAAAGGATCTAGGGATATAATAATGTGGGGAATGGGGTGAAAGGTCCCCCTAGCAATCCCCTAGATCGGTGGTGGCTGCTCAAGACTATCATAGTATGAGATGGTCCTTCCACTTTCTTTGCCAAGAAGGCAAGAAGCAGCCTTCGCATATCTTTGCCTTGTAACTTTCATATATAAAGAACTCTGTATGACTAAGATGTGATGTGATGCAACGTTGTTGCCTGATGGATTTGCCAAGCACAAATAAAATAATTCCTATGTTTACCAAATATAAAATATAAAAAATAAAAAGAAAACAAAAACCTACCTTTTTTAAGTAACCAACTCCAAAAGCACGGGTGACCTTCAATTTTCCTTTCACTTTTCCAGCTACAATGGTCATTGGGTCATCAGGATGATCGTGCAGAAGTTGAGTTTTTTCAACCTCATTGTCGACAGTGTGACTATCGGTGAGCTGGATAGCTTTCAGTCTCTCATTCCCACTCATTTCATCACCTTTACCATATGTTGCCAATACAGCTCTGCTATCACCTAAATTGAGTGTATACAAATCATTCCCATGAAGAAGCACAACTAAAACACAAGATCCTACTGAAACCAAATCAGGACGGTCCTCCATTTCTTGCTCGACCATGTATAAAAAATCATTCTCAGCCTGACTAAGAGCACGTTGGAAGCTATCAAGTACTCCATGCTGAATTGAGTCAGATGACAATTCTTCTTTAGCAGATGAGCCATTCTTGTTGATATGGTCAAAACATGAATCCTTGTTATTATGAATTCTTGATGTAAGCTTTTCCTCATAAATAGTAGTACTATCGTCTAGAATATATTGGCAACACCGATCCAAATACAAACTATCAGAGGCTCTTGAGAAATCCTGCTTTGATTCACAACCTAGTAATTTAAAGTATAACATGATGGTCTCATACAATGTCCCAGCCAGAAAATCAGCTGCATCTCTTCCATTAAAGCCATCATAGATTGCACAAAAGAGCCACCCATTTTCTTCAGAACAAACAGCTTGAACCCTGTCTTCACCAGCAGCCCCACCTGCCACTTGTACTTCCATAGCATTAAGAAAACCTTCACTTCTTGAAGGAGCACTCATAGGTTTTAACAGATAAGAATCATTATCACTTGGAGGGGAAGGACTGCAACTTAAATTTGACATGCTACTTTGAAGAGAAGACGATAATATATCTAACCTAGAAAGGTTTGGTGAAGAGGGAACCTTTCGAAATGAATTAGGGGAGTCCAAACTAGGAAGTATTTCTGCTCCTATCAAACCTTTGCAAATATTTGTGTTTGCCAGTGTAGCATTTGCACTCAAGGCAGCACCAGACAAGCAGGAGAAGCTGCTGTTCTTTCGGATTTCAGGTAGGATTTCATATCCACTGGAAACCTCAAAAGAACTACCTCTGTTTCCATTGCATTGATAACCAAAACTTACTTTTAGTTCTCCTTCAGGTTTAATCATAGTTTCTCCCCACATGATTTTTGGCTGAAACAGTAAAACACCGCATTGTTAATATTTTAGAAAACTAAGTAATAGAATGACCTACTTTACAAGTTAGTTCTGTAGAACCATAACATGCATACTTGAGTACCTATCATTTAAGAAGAACCAGTTGAAGGTAGCTAAGGCTGTCAACTGTTATTAAATATTTAATAGTACCTACTGGGCATGGATTATTACGAACATCTTAGGAATCCATTAATGTTTAGTTGGTTGCTAAGAAGTTGGTGGGAAAATAATGGAGCTTTACCACTACAAAGGATCCTTACATGATAGTGCTTCATTTGTCTGCTTGGGAAAATACCCAAGCAGAACTTCCCGACAATTACACTTAGTATACATTCTTTACTTTTTAGAAAGACCATAAGAAATGTAGAATGTACTGCTGTTCAGATAAACGCTTAGAAATAAAATAAGACAAATTAATAAGCAAAGCACTTAAAAATCCAAATTTCTCTTTGACAGACCAATATATAAGATGCTGGTGTGTTCGTGAGAGAGAGAGAGAGAGAGAGAGAGATGCATTTGTTTTCTTTTATTTTATGTGGAAATATAATTCAACGTCTCCAATTCTTTTTTCTTTTTCCTGGCCAAAGAAAACAAAACTCTCCAACTTTAAATAGGATTCTTAGAAACTAGACTTGTTTTGGCCACAGTGATAAATGGTAAAATAAAAATAAATGATATTCAGGTAAGACAAACAGCTAGAAATAAGGTTTAGAAGGCAAGGAAAATGAAAGTGCAGATAACACGCAAGGAAAAATTTCAGTTTAGATGGCTGAAATGAAAATTCATCATACAAACTGGTCCTAAAACTTAGTGTATACATGGAAGAAAGCTTACATCAGGAAATTTGGCTTCTAGGTAATTATGTCATTGAAATTTGATACACACAAATGAAGATTCTAATGAATATTAATGTGCTTTAAAGAAAATTTTAAAATTGTGGAATTGCTATGATTTGGACTTGTAAGTAAAGATTCTCAAACGTTTATAGGTACGTTCTTTCTCATATCATTATAAGATTTGCAAGTGATAGATTAGCTGAACCTTGAATATTTCAATCAAATAGTAGAGTCACAAAATCAAGATCAAAGGTCTTTACATTCAGGTTTGAGAAGAAACCTGATGAATTTATACAAGTAGAAGTAACCAACCATGAACCTGGATGCAGACATTGCACAAGTTTCTAATATTTGTATTAGATTATGAATCTCCCATTTAAGTTTTAGTGCATGGTTGTGGAATTCCTCTGTTACAATATTGGAACAAAAAAGAAGGCTTGGTTAAAATCCAAGACCATTTATAGACAGACCTTATGTTTTAATCTGTATTAATCCCATATGTGAATGTAATTCACATTCAAACATGTAATCATATTTCTGTTATATGTGTCTAGGGGCTACTTGCTTACAATTCAAGCAAAATGAAACTGACAAAAAAGCACCTATTGGCTAGAAAAGAAAAAGTGAGACACAGAAAATATACGAAACTTCTATTTATGTGCGTTTATACTAAAGAATCTATTACAGGACCTCTCTCTTACTCCCCTTAAAACACACAAATACAAATCTCAAAGTTCAGTATGAATACTAAGTACTAACTAATACACTAAATCCATAGGCACCACAGGAGAAAGAGAGAGATTCAAATGAGCTAATTAAAGAGATTTCGACACAAAATTGAAAATGAAAAATAAATAAGAACTTAGTCATACCAAGAAGCAATTCCTACATGGGTTTCCTTTCAATATCAGCACCAATACATCAAAACATTGACTTGACAACATTTTACGCATCTAGCTGACTATTTCCAAACAAAATATAAACACCCATATGAACCACCAACATAACAAGAAAGAATCAACGATTCAATCCAAAAAGAAACTCAGACATACCAAGAAGCAATCCCCATATGGGTTTGCCTTCAAAATCTGAACCACAACATCAAAAAGTTGACTTGGCAACATTTTATTCATCTAGCTGATTAATTCCAACAAAATATAAACACCCATATGAACCACCAACATACCATGAAAGAATCAACAATTCAATCCAAAAATAAACTAGACATACAAAGAAGCAATCTCCACATGTAAATTGGCTTCAAAATCTGAACCACTACATCAAAACATTGACTTGGCAACGCTTTACTCATCTAGCTGACTATATCCAAACAAAATATAAACACCCATATGAACCACCAATATACCATGAAAGAACCAACAATTGAATCCAAAAAAAAAAAAGACTTAAGACGTACCAAGAAGCAATCACCAACGTACCATGAAAAAAATCTACATACCAAAAATAAACTTAAGACATACAAAAGAAGCAATCCCCACATGTAACTTGCCTTCAAAATCTGAACCACTACATCAAAACATTGACTTGGCAACGTTTTACTCATCTAGCTGACTATATCCAAACAAAATATAAACACCCATATGAACCACCAATATACTATGAAAGAACCAACAATTGAATCCAAAAAAAAAAAGACTTAAGACGTACCAAGAAGCAATCACCAACTACCATGAAAAAAATCAACAATTCAATCAAAATATAAACTTAGACATACCAAGAAGCAATCCCCACATGTAAATTGCCCTCAAAATCTGACCACTACATCAAAACATTGACTTGCCAACGTTTTACTCATCCAGCTGACTATATCAAAACAAAATATAAACACCCGTATGAACAACCAACATACCAAGAAAGAACCAACAATTGAATCCAAAAAAAGAAAAGAAAAAAAGACTTAAGACATACCAAGAAGCAATCACCAACATACCATGAAAAAATCAAACACCAGAAAAAGAGAGAGACCAAACTCATGAAATATCATACAAAAACAGAACAAATAGACATGAAAATCAAAACCCAACTCACCTTTTTTGATCTGAATGAAGGCACCAAGTGCCCACAGAGAGATAAGAGGCAAGCCCAGAATGCAAACTACACTCACACTTAACAGCTGTGTGTGTGTGTATATATATTTATATAAAAGAGGTCAAAGCGACCAAGTGTGGTAAAAGAGGGTGTGTGGGCTGTGACTGTGCAAAGCTAAAAAGCAACAAAAAAAAGAAAAAAAAAAGGAAAAAACCTGGAGCAGATCTAAAAGAGATAGAGATAGAAAGAGAAAGGAGAGGATTGTAATGGAGAATCTGTATCTGGGTGGTACGTAAAAAGTGGTGCTTTTTTTTTTCTTTTTTTTTGAAGGATTGGATGGTAGGGAATGAATGAAGGAAAGAGTCTTTGCTAAATTTAGAGGAATTTTATTTTTCCTTGGCTGGCGTTTTACAGCTTTTGTTTTTTCAAGATTCACTGTTACCGGTATTGCGGTTATTCACTTATTCTTGTGTTCGTGTGTTTTTCGAGTTCCTTTTTGAATTTGAACTCTTAAGACTATCTTATGTTTTATAGTACTTGTGTTCAACTTAAATCTCTGCTAAAGGCTCGGTTTTGGAGTGTTTGCTATGCCAATATAAGCATATAATTTTAACTTTTACTTTTCCAAAAAAAAAAAAAAAAAATTCAACTTTTACTATATTAGGAAAAACAAGGTAAATGTAATCGGTAAAACTCTCTGTGAAAGGCTCGGTTTTTAAGTGTTTACTATGCCAATATAAGCATATAATTTTAACTTTTACTTTTCCTCAACAGAAAAAAAAAAAAAAAAAAAAAAAAAAAAAAAAAAAATCAACTTTTACTATATTAGGAAAAAGAAGGTTCTTCTCAAGAAATAAAACTTAGATATAAGATGATTTTTTTTTTTTTTTTTTTTTTTTTAAGAGTTTTAACTTATGGTGTCCGCTTCTAATGATAGCTCTTTATCATTAGACTAAGACACCAAAAACTCCAATCAGTTTTTGGTGTAGGCGAGGATTGAATCCTAGATCTTTTATACAACTATCAAAGATTTTACTAGTTGAACTAACTAGAACCTACTATATATAAGATGTTAGGTGTAGCCGTGTAGACAAAGTTATTTAATTAAATTCAAATACATAATTATATTAACCAATAAAATACAAAATTTATTGCTGTGTCTTATTATAATTAAATTCAATTCACTTAAGTGTTTGAATTTAATTGAGAAGCTTAAAATATTGCATCTACACATAAGTTTTATTCAAAATAATAATAATAAAAACAGAACACTAGAGCAGAACATATATTTTTATATTTTTATTCGGGATTGTTATTATTTGCTTATTTGTCTATCTATCTTATAAAATAATATTCTCCTTTTGTGGTTGGGTTTGAAGTCTTTGGACTTTTAAGTGAAGGCCTACTAGTACGGACCAATGTTTCATATATGGTCATATGTTAGATTTTTTATTTATTTATTATTTATTTACTTTATAAACTTTAGATACTTTATAAGAGGAAAAAAAAGTGGCATGAGATTAGTGGAACATAAAATAGAACACCTTATCATTCTAAAGAAAGAAGATTCCTAGCTAATTAGGCAATAAGCATTGCCATATACATGTTTTTCCTTGAGACTTTTATAAGAAAGTTTGATAGGTAGGGGGCATTAGGTTGGCCAAAATGGCCAACTAACCCTAAAATTGTAAGTATATAGTTAGTAGGTTCCGTTTACAAACATTTTAAATTTCTAGCATCTCGAGTTTCGAAGACTCGATTTTGGAACTATAAATCGAGTCTTTGAGGCTCGATTTGCATTCTTCGACCAGTTCTGATGTGGCCTTTTTTTGACGTGGATGTCCACCTGGAAATCGAGTCTCTAAGACTCGATTTCCACAGCTATAAAAACCACTCAGACAACGAAAAGCCCAGAGAAAAACCCAGAGAAAAAATGAAAAAAGAAAAAGAAAACAGAAACAGAAAGGGAGAGAAGATCGAGATCGGAGACCCAGGCGCGCGCGGCATGACCAGAAACTGACCAGCGACCCAAGCTCGCGCGAGACCCAGGCGGCCTGGGGCTCGCGCCGGCCAGCCTCGCGCCGGCCTGGGGCGCGCGCGAGCCTGGGTCGCGCGCGGCCTGGGGCTCGCGCTAGCCCCTGGCCGCGCGCGACGCTGGCCGGCGCGAACCCCAGGCCGCGCGCGACGCTGGCCGGCGCGAACCCCAGGCCGCGCGCGACGCTGGCCGGCGCGAGCCCCAGGCCGCGCTGGTGAGGTTCTCTGTTTCTCTCCCTCTGATCTGATCTGAGTAGCTGTGTGTTTCTCTTTCCCTCCCTCTGATCTGATCTGATCTGCGTAGTGAAATTTCTTAAATTTGTTTTGGGTAGCTGTGTATTTCGGCATGTAGATACTTGGAATTTTTTTTAAAAAAATTTCGGTTTGAAATCGAGTCTTAGAGACTCGATTTTCAGGTGGACATCCACGTCAAAAAATGGCCACATCAGAACTGGTTGAAGAATGCAAATCGAGCCTCAAAGACTCGATTTATAGTTCCAAAATCGAGTCTTTGAAACTCGAGATGCTAGAAATTTAAAATGTTTGTAAACGGAACCTACTAACTATATACTTACAATTTTAGGGTCAGTTGGCCATTTTGGCCCATTAGGTTATTTCGACGGTGATTTTTACCAAGAATATGATTCTCCATTATTTGACAACTAGATACAATAATGAGCAGTTCAGATTTTTTAAAGAATGAGGAGCATGATTTTGTATATTGAAGAATATAGTACTAGTGTTGCATTGTGTTAGCAATCATTTTTTTAAAATGCATGGTAATAACCAACTCAGATTCAATTTTAATCATACATTTTATAGTATAGTTGTTCCAATTATTGAGTTTCCTAATTTGCTAAATGTTTTCAAAGGAAATATGGATGATTGAGATCTAATGCAAGTTTTTGGATTTTAGCATTTTTTACCTCATAAGCGAAAGCACCAAATTTGCTAAGTGCTAACATAGTCTATTATGGTGATTGAAATGTGAACCACTCACAAGAATGACAACTTGATTTTAAGTTTGTTTTACTAGATTTGTTTCCTCATACAATCTGAATTTGAGTGGTGTTTGTCAATCCCCCTAATTAAATAACCCATCACTCTTTGGATAACTTGTATACAAATCTTATTTTATTTTTATTTCAGCCCCAATATCTTCAAAACAGAGTTTGGAGTAAATTGGTTTTGAGTGAAATAGAAAGCCCTTGCCTAATATATTAAAAAACTAATGAGTTGGGTTTTCAATAATTTTATATAGCAATTACATTCAGCTTTGTAAATTGAGTTGCAAACTTGCATTGTCCTCTTTTATTAGGATTTCTTCATTTTGAAGTTGAACTGTACAACAATCAGATACGGTGGGGACAGAGGACCAAAACGCCAAAAAAGAATGGAGCCGCAAACCATATCTTCCATGCAATATATATGTGGACCACATTGGCACGCCTTCTTGTACATTTGGATGCAACTTGTCTCCTAACCTTAACCTTCATGTTCTGACCAACCCTAAAAATTCATGGTTGTCATCATTTGTTCGATGACAAAGACATTTTTTTTTCTTTTCATTTTTTGGGTTTGAGAGTTTAGACAGACTAATTCCAATTCCAAATCAAGCTCATCACTGATCGCCACGTTTTCCAATTATGAGCCACAGGCAACAATTCTATTTGTCTGGGCTTGCAGCCTCAAGTGGGTTTGTACTTTGTATGTGGATGTTTAGCCATTTTTATGTTAGTTTTTGGTGCTAAATTGTCATATTGTTAAAACAAAAAGAGGGAGGGACTAGCCCAGCTCTATCATCCCCTAATTGGGCTCAACCCAATTACAACTATAAGTCCATTTTAGCAAGATTAACCCTACGTTTGTTTGGAAGAATTTTAGGGAAAATGGATAATTTAAGAGAGAAAAGTGGAGAGAAATAAATTTTAGTGGATGTTTTGTTGGGAGGGAGAGGCGAAAAAAAGGTGGAGAGTCTAATTTGCTTGATTGACAAAAATGCTTATGTGCACTTTGCACATGGGTTTCATCTCATTTTTTTTTTGTTTTTTTTTAAAGCTTTTGCTTTCCTTGACAGCGTTGACTCTTTTCTTTTTTTTTTCTTTTTTTTTTTTCATGTGACGTTGCTTCTTACTTTTTTTTCTTTTGATTTATCAGGGTCATGAGCGTAATAATGCTTTGTTTTGTATTGTTTTGTTTTATTTATTTATTTATTTTAACTAGATGTGATTTTTTTTTCTAGACATGATTTTTTATTTTTTTTAATAAATTTGGGTGATTGCTTCTTTTTTTTTTTTTTTTTTTTTTGTGGTTTTGTTTGTCACTTTTTTGTTTTAATTGGACATCATTTTTAACAAGGGTATATGAGTAAATTTATACAAACTCACTTTTTCTATTCCTCTATTCTTCCACTCCCAAACAAACAAAAATGAGGGAAATTAAAATCTTTTCTATTCCTCCCACTTTTCTATTCTTCCACAATTTTCTATCCTCCCACTTTTCAAACGGACTAAGGGTCACAAAATTACAATCTCTAAACACAAGTCTACTATCAAAACAATAAGGTGAAACAAATTGTGTTGACTCATGGAATTGATAGACCATGAGAAAGGGTAATCCAAATTCTTCAAGGAATCTACCACAGTGAGTGAGTCGGCTTTAACAATGATCTTTTCAACTCTAGCAGGCGTGCGCGCACACACAACAAATCACTGCTAATATAACTTTCATCTTACTGAACAACTGCATCAAAGTTGTACTTGACCCAACCTGAAGGAGGGGGAAAACAACTTCCATGCTCTTTATCAGCCTTGAGAGATTCTTTCCAAGCCCTTTTATGCTCAAGTCTGGGAAAAATATACCCAATCAACCAACCAACCAATTCACCTGTCTACGAGTCTCTTATGAGGAAAGTAATGAAGTATGCTTGAGCCTAAGGATGAAAAAAAAGGAGGCAAAAACTAGCAAACCACAGAGGGCAGTGTTCCAACATTTTCTTCTAAGGCAAACATTCATCATACTGTGCAATTGCTATTATCTAATGCTAAGAAGAGAGAATCCATATCTCCTTTGAACATCAACCAGAAATTTGTCCCTATCTACTAAGATTTTGTAATTGGTGGATCAGAAAGAAAACGCTTTTCTTAATCTAGTATGTACAGGCAGAGTCACATGGATGATTCACAGGTGCCAATATATTTACAGCCAATAACTGGCATTGGAAAATTACAGCAGCCTTGGTTGGCTAAGATCAAGTACCAAGCCTATCCCCACAAAGGATTAAAGAACTGTCAGAAGACAAAGATGCTAAAGAAGATTAGTTTAAACACCATACTTGTTTGTCAATTTGCAAATTTTAAAATGCAAATTGAATCTGAAACCTGAATCAAATGCAACTGCATCATGAACTCAATCTGTGCTCCAAAAGAAAAGGGCCATCAAAAATAGATATAGAAGGAAGGACAATCTTAACAACCATATCACCAAAATGATGGCTACCTTACTTATCTGAGATAATATATATATATATATATATATATATAATGATTATGTGAGAGAGAGAGAGAGAGAGAGTATGAACTAGAAGTGGAAGTTTATGTATCAATTTCTTAGTCATTACAAGCATTTGTTCAGATTCGCAAACATTGAGATCCCCTTAGTCTCCAATAAAGTACATAAATGGGGCTGACCATATATTTCATCTAATATTGATGTCACATAATCACATCTAATCAGCTAACTAATGTAGGCATCAAGAATGAAGTTCTGTATAGTATTTCTTTACCATAAGTTGCAGAACTTTGTATGGTCACCGTAAATTAGGACCCAACATTGTAAAATACTTTTGTCATTCCCTTCTTTGACCGAATTTGAGAAACCTGGACAATAAATGTATAAAGTCAGTGAAAGCATATTAATAGAACATGGTGTGACCAGACAAATAAGGCCTCAATAAACATGGTTTATTCATCCATGTTTGGGCAAATGACTTGAATACATGTCAATCATTTTATAAGCTCTGCAATACTACAAAGAGAATGCTTGATTAAAGTGAACAAAATCCTTATAAATACGGACACCCACTTGCTCGGTCAAGTTATTGGATCAGGTAATTGCAGGAACTGGAAGTTTGCCAAGTACATCAATGGATGCAATGGACATCCCAATTCTGGCACTCGAAGATGATTATCCATTAGCAAGGTTTTGGTATTAATATTGAGCAAAATTTGCTCTCTGACCCATATCTCATACATCGCATTACATGCAAGGCATGAGCAACTAGTGAACAAATTTTTCTTAGTGACAGAATAAGAAAGCAATTATTTTATATTTGGCTAATGATTTCCATTACAGTTGCTAAGATGATAAGAGTCAAGTTACAAACATCCAAAATCTTAATTTTTTACAATTTGAACATCTAATATCCACATGGGATGCCTAACCAAATGTATTAGTGGACTAGTAGTGTTGTAGAATTGGAGACCATTGTGTCAGCACCTAAGATGCACAGGTACTGGTACGATATGTTGGGGATACATGTATTAATTACTTATTAAATATATTTTATTTATGTTTTTTATATATAGTTAAGCATTTATGTTACATATATTGTTAAGTATATATCAATTTAAGAGCAATAATGGATAATAAAGTGAATCAATGGCCATTAAATGATGTCTATAATACAAACCAAGATCCAAAAGAGTATATAAAAAAATATAAATAGATAAGTGTTCTGTTGTTTATCAAAAAAAAAAAGATGAGTGTTTTGTTCAACATTGAAACCAATATATAAAAAATATAAATAAAAATTCTTACAAGTTTGGAATGATATATCACGTATCTTAGAGGTATTTGGTATGATATCGGTACAATATGTTTCAGATATGGGTACATAAGCAAAAGTGGAGTATCCATGCATACTAGGTCAGCACCTTGTGTCTTATGGGATAATGATGCTTAAGTATTTACATAGGCAAAACTAAATCTCAGATCACAACAAATTCATGCATTTATTTGATTAGTAAAATGATCTGAATGCTACAACAGCAGGAAAGTCCATGACCTCAAAGGTGGAATTATCAAACATAACAAAATTAAAAATGCAAAACTGAAGCCATCACCTAGGCAGATGAACCCCTGTGCTTCTAATATGTTATTGCTGATCTTGAACAGTGTCTAAATAACAGTAAATTCAATATATCACATTCTCTTTTATAGCATGACATGTTTGGAATAGGTTATGATCACAGCTAGTAAATTCACTATATCACATTCTCTTTTATAGCATGGCATGTTTGGAATAGGTTATGATCACAGCTATAGAAACATCTCATAAGACATCATCAGAAAAAGTGAACATGAAAGGAAGAGATGAGTCCCACGACAAATTGATTCAGTACCTTTAAAATCCCAATTTCAGAAATATCAGAAACATGAGTCCCACCACAGGGGCCACCAGGACTGTTTCCTAACTTCACAATACGAGGTGTGCTGCCCTGCAAGAGATGCAAAAATAAGCTGCACTTACTATTTAAGAAATTGTAACAGTAAAATGAAACAACCTCTATGACCTCATGAAGAAAACCAGCCTAATATAAGGCCTGAGATTAGATGACATGATTTTCTTCAAGAAAATGTGTATGGCCTAGCCACTTTTAATGCTAACACACAGACACATCAGGGATGCTCTCTGTACCAGAGATCTTACAACCTACTGTAACTAAATTGAAGTCAGACATGATATTTGTATGTACAAAACTATAGAGCTAATTGACCATCTAGCAAAAGCAAAAAACCATCATATGGACAACAAGCATATAGTTATGCATGCTTGTCCCCCATGTGGATAGAACCCCAGAAAATTATGTGCAGAGAAATAAATTAAGTAAATGTACTAATCCACCACATTCTTTATAGGGTACTGATGGTGATTGCAGTGATCTCTTTTTCTCTCTTACAACATCCTCACATTGACCTCAAAAGAAAAATTCAACAAACCATATTCGTAGCCCCCAAAAGTCATATTTCTTCCAAAACCAAAGGCATTGACATAGGACATAGGGCAACTTATACTCTGCAAAGAAAAGCAGAATTGGAAAACTAATTGTTTGCAAATTGATTTTTCACAGACTGACCTTGGGAATATAATCTGGAAGGGATCCTCCACATTGCTCAGAAGCTTCTTCATATGGTAGTATAGCGACAGAAACCTAAATCAATGTGATAAAAGAATTTCAGAAATTAAATGCTATATAAGGCAAGTAAATTTACAAATAAAAAAACTTACTTTCCCTCCTTCAGATATTAACGCATTAGCTTCCAGCTCTATATCCTTTTGTTTACCTTGCATCTCATTTTGTGGAACTGTACCTTTATACTCAACAAAAGGCCTGGCAAAAAGTGCAACATTAAATGCTAATTACAAGAAAAATTATTCTGAAACAAAGACAACATCTTTACAACACAACTATGTTAATATAGAAAATAAATGGTAGGTACACATAGCTAGTCAAGCTTAAGTTTGCTTGGTTATTCCCTCCTACAGTGTTTCACTAACTGAACGACAAAGTATTTGGACATATGTCCAAGTACTTTTGACAACGTAGTCTCAAAACTATTAGTCAGTGGAAGCATCAGATAAAAATATTTATTTAAAAAAAAAAAAAAAAACACATATCTAATGTCCTTTGAAGCTTTTAACATGATTAGCTCTTGTCATGGGAAACTTGTTTTTTGATCTAAGTCTGTTTTCATTGGAAACATAGAATATATACAAAAAATAAAGGTCAAAACCATACCCATCAGGGAAATGGTATCCTTTGGTTGGCTCTAAATGACCCAATCCCACTTTTTGCAAGCATGCGTCAATCAAGTGCCCAGCTGAGTGTAACCTGCACAAGATAAAGACGAAAAGCTTAAAGATCAGAGAGGGTATGATCTTTTTTTCCTCCCTGAAAATCTAGTAGTGACATAAATGACTAAACACTCAAGTTTGTTTCAATAAATACCATGTTTCAGATAATACAAAGATCAAAACAACACAGTTATGTATAGGCAGACTTTTCAGTAAGATCCAATGATAACTGTAGGTCAAACTTCAAGTAATTTTTCAATCCTAATTTACTTAACGCATCTAGCAAATAGTATAATCAATAATCTCATAGAGATATAATGAGCTATCAAAAACGTCATCTCAAATATACCAACATGATTGTCTCGATTTCTAGCATTTTGAAATTAGTAAAACAAAAGGCTTCGAAATGTTCTTTAAAAAAAAAGTGACAATTATCTGACATATTATATAAGCCTTAAGTAGAATCAACAGTAATATAACTAATTCAAATTTATAATCCACTTAATCCCATTTTTTTGAATGCTTTATAATACCTAGAATTTAGCTTGCGCCTTGACTCATCCACATATAACAAGGCTTCCTTCCCTTTTTCAAGCTTTGTCTCTGATTCCCCGCCAGAATTCTCAATGAACCCATAATGAAAAACCTATTAAATTTCAATTACAGAACAAATCAAAATTAATTAATTTAAAAAAGGCTTAAACATTTCATCGTCCTTGAGATAGCCCAAGATTCGATATTAATGGTCTTAAGTTCATTCTTGAAAAAAACTCAATGAAAAGTATCAAATTTGTTCTTATGTTCCATTCTATTAAGGAAACTAAAATGTGGCACATTAACATGTTAAAAAAAGTGACCTCAAATAAATTTAATAGTGGAAAAATATTGATACAGTTATAATTGATGAGACATAACTCCGATACCATATTAGAATTGTTGTTGGGATCATGAGTGAGAGAAATAGAAAACATAAGAAAAAAACTTAACAAGATTCTCTAGATCTCTTAAGGTAGTAACTCCACTAAAAAGTTCATAAAATCCATTCTAATCATTTTGAAACGGGTGGATTGGATTTTACCACCTTATCAATAATATCATTAGATGCCAAAAAGGCGATAATCAATGTTTCTTTAAATTGTTGATGATGTGATAAAATTTAATCCACTCGTTTCAACATGGATGGATAGGATTTTAAGAACTCTACAATGGAGTTACCCTAAAAACTCTAAAAGATCTTAATTCGACTTAACATTAAGTTCTGCCTAACGGCCTACATCAACTGCATAAAATTCATCTTTACTATATAGAACTGTGTTACAATTATAGTAGCTAAATTTAAATAATTAAAAAAAGAGAGCTTAATTTGCATTCATAAAACAAGTATTTAATTATTGAGACAAAAACAAAAGAATAAAATTTAGTTACAAAATTGGTTGTAACCTAAGGCTACAACTTCCTTTAAAAAAAATTAATATTACTACATATTTTGAAAATTTAACTGTTCGATTGTATGTTCTTTACATTCCTAATATATATGTCAAATTTGTATCAATCGGATATTATTTATTATATAATTTATAAGTTTATATTTTATGCATAATTTTAAAATATAAAAAACTTGTAATTTAAACAATTTATTGATGACATAGCTATTAAACTTTAATTTTGTAGAAATTTTGCAAGTAGAGGATATAAGAAGAAAATGTAATTCAAATGGTGAATTTGTCTAATAAAAAGATATTGATTAAGGAACGAATTTTGTAGCTAAACTTTGTTGGAAACAAAAAAGAGGGATTGAATTTTTTTTTTTTTTTTGGTTGTTGTTAGGTTTGAACTTACAATTCCGTCTTTGGAGCGAACATCTTGAACAACGAATTTACAATCGGAATCGGCAAATTGGATGAAGCCAGTGTCGGCAGGTTGACCACCACCTTGTGGGTAAAAGATCGTTGACTCTAATATCAAAGCGTCTCGACCATCTTCTTCGCCCTTCAATTTTTATTTTATTTAAATTGTGAAAATTTGTATATAAGGCTGTGTTTGGGAAGCTAAGAAGGAAAAAAAAATAAAAATTTGAAGACTGACCTTGATGAAGGAGAGGAGTGTGGTGTTGGAATGAAGTTTGGACATGTCGTCGAAGTAATCCAGCTTCGTCACACTCACATCCATGGCTGAGACTGAGACTTCAAAACTGCTTTTTTCTTTGGATAAAGGAATTTATGTGTTTACTGTTTGAGAAGCCGTTTCTTAATTGTGTTTTTTTTTTTTGTTGAATTGGAGGGGGAAGCCTGCACTTATATACTGGCTATTATTTGTAATGGTCAAATTCGCGGGCTCTTCGAAAAAGAGTGAAAACGATAGGCGCAATATGAACGAAGAAATGCTAGGCTTAAGTTATAATTTCAGTTATTGGGTCTGTTTGGATAGAACTTATTTTACTGAAACTGAAAACTGAAAATACTGTAGCAAAATAATTTTTAAATGTGTGAATAATATCGTAGGACTCATTTTTAATGAAAAAATTGCTGAAAAATGTAATTTGTGGGATCCATGAACAGTACGCGGGTACACTGTTTACTGCTGACTTAGTCAAAAGGTGCGGCTGAAGCATAAAAAAAAAAAAAAAAACTGAAAATGCGTGAAAACATAAAACGCATCCGTGGACGTAGATCCAAACCGCACCATAGACCCAAGAGAATTGGAAGTTTTCGAAACACTTTCGCAGCTAATCATTTAGGATGTTTGGTAATATTCTTCCAGTAAAGTTGTTTGTATTTTTTGAATATATGTGTAAATAAAAAAGTGTATAAAAATACGTGTAATGTTATTTAAAAATTAAAAATATTGTATTTAAACATATGTACCAAACGAGGTATTTTAGTTTTTGAGATTTTACTACACCCAAATTACAGTTATTAACAATAGTGGCATTGGATTTGTTGTGAAAATTTAAAAATGTTACGATATAGCATTATTTATGTGAATGAGAAAGTTTAAAGACAAAATATTTCACACCTACAAATTGTTTTTAGTGATTTGTGAAATATAATGTCAGTAGAATAAGTAAAAATTTATCAACTTAACTAAATTTTTTTTGTGAATATAGCATTGTTCTAATATGAATAGTGGATGAAAATTAATACCTCATAATTCTTTAAATAAAAGTAACAAATTAAATTTGAGATTTCAAGAAGTGATAAACAAAGTCTAAAGTTTCAAAAAGGAATTTTTGTGTTTTACTGTTTGAGAAGCCGTTTCCTAATTGTTTTTGTTGAATTGGAGGGGCAAGCCTACACTTACATACTAGCTATTATTTGTAATGGTCAAATTCGCGGGCTATTTGAAAAGAGTGAAAGCGATAGGCGCACTATGAATGGAGAAATGGTAAGTAACACAACATTTTCACGTCAATTTCCCATTAAATTCTAGGTTTAAGTTTTAATTTCAATGATAGACCTGGGAGAAATGCTATGTGCAGTGAAGTTTTTGCAACACTTTCACAACAAATCATTTATTTTGATTTTTGAGATTTCCCTAAACTCAAATTAGAACCTTTAACAATAACCACAATTAGATTTGTTGTGAAAAATTGAAAATATTACGATATAGCATTACTCATGAGAATGAGAAAGTCTAAAGGCAAAATATTTCACACCTACTTACGTGGCAAATTGTTTTTTGTAATTTGTGAAATATAATGTCACTTGAATAAGTAAAAATTTATTAACTCAACTAATTTTTTTGTGAATGTAGCATTGTTCCAATATAAATAGCAGATGAAAATTAATACCTAATAATTCTTAAAAAAAAAGTAACAAATTAAATTTGAGATTTCAAGAAGTGATAAATAAAGTCTAAAGTTTCAAAAAGGAATTTTTGTGTTTTACTGTTTGAGAAGCCGTTTCCTAATTGTTTTTGTTGAATTGGAGGGGGAAGCCTACATTTATATACTAGCTATTATTTGTAATGGTCAAATTCGCTGGTTGTTCAAAAAAGAGTGAAAGTGATAGGCACTGGCGAAGGGGGGGCAGAAGGGGGCTTCCTTGGGTTTTGGAAAAAAACCCCTCCTTGTATTTTCTATGAAAAATAAAAATTTTATATTAATTTCTGCACATTAGCCCCCTAAGAAAATAGTCTGGTTTCGCCATTGGCGATAGACACACCATGAACAGAGAAATGGTAAGTAAAACAAACATTTTCATGTCAATTTCCCATTAAATCTTAGGTTTAAGTTATAATTTCAATGATAAATCCGAGAGAAATGCTATGTGTAGTGAAGTTTTCGCAACACTTTTACAACAAATCATTTATTTTGGTTTTTGAGATTTTTCTAGACCAAGATTAGAACTTTTAACAATAATCACATTAGATTTGTTGTGAAAAATTGAAAATGTTACAATATAGCATTACTCATGCGAATGAGAAAGTCTAAAGACAAAATATTTCTCACCTACTTACGTGCAAATTGTTTTTAGTAATTTGTGAAATATAATATAGTAGAATAAGTAAAGATATATCAATTCAACTAAATTTTTTTTGAATGTAACATTGTTCCAATATGAATAGCAGATGAAAATTAATAGCTAATAATTTTTTTTTTTTAAATAACAAATTAAATTTGAGATTTCAAGAAGTGATAAATAAAGTCTAAAGTTTCAAAAAGTGTAAAGTTTAATTTAAAATCACTTCCATAAAAAACCAAAAAAAAAAAAAAAAAATCCGTGTGAATGTAATAGGTTCACTAAATAAAAACGTGGTCAGTCACGTCACGTGAATTGGGCCTAGATAGTCAAAACCCACAACTCAGTAAGATATAGGAAATTGCACCTGAAGTTTCCAACATTGCATCGGAATTGGATTTCAGTAAGATATAGGAAATTCAATTTTAGCTAGGAATTCCAAATCGGTTTAAAGAAAACTATACTCTATACTATCGTAAATGGACTTGGTTTAGGTTCAGTGCATCAGTGCACTGGATCTGGTTAGATAGTGACATGTGTCTAAAAGTGGACACATGTCATCATTTCAACGGGTTTTAGATACATGTCATTATTTCAACGGGTCTAATATTACTGGAGACTAGACCTAAACCTAATCCATTGTAAATCATCAACACTGTCCTCATAATTATTATTATTATTATTTTTTTATAAACACATGGGCTTGATCTTGATCAATAAAGTTTGATGAAACTTTCTAAGTAGGAACTGAAGCAGAATTAGATAAAATTGTATAAGCCACAGCAATTGATAAACAACGTCTGATAGAAGCTACATATTTTGCTAGCTAATCTGATGGAATCTATTTATTTTGAGTGCTAGTTTAGAGATACGTTTTATTCATACAAATAAATTAGTTTGAATTAGGATTAGTTGGGTTATGAATTAGTTTTATTGATAGATGAAATTAGTAATCATAATTTTTTTTTTGATAAGATTAGTAATCATAATTTATTAACTGTAGTCTGGACTTTCTCGAAATAGATAATTTATCAATTTAGAGGTTTTAATTTCATCACAGCATCCAAGGTAAAATAAATTCAATTTTGAGGTCCACAATATTATTTAGATAAGAATTATGCTATGCAACAAGATTTTCACAACAAAGCACTTCTCTATTATTTATGCCAATAACTTTGTAAACCCAAATAGAGGCTGGCATAACTTTGTAACCCAAATAGGCCTTAGGAACAATCAAATTATCACAAAAATCAACTTATCACAAAAAAGAAAATCATCCACCCAACCCCACAATCACTTGAAGATCCACAGGACATCCAATGCTTTAAACAGAATATGGAAGGCAAAACATATGCAACCAAATAACAATGAAAGACCTCTACTAGCTGGTATGAATCAAACATGTACCGGTAACAGAAAAATTAGCCATTACAATCTAAAATCTTGAAAAGAAACCTCAAAAACTAAAATAAATGCACGTCACAATTTAAACACCATCTCAAAGCAACTACCTTCTTATTATTATTATTATTATTATTACTACCTCCATCTCAATTTATTTATCCTTTATTCCATTTTAGGATGTCTCAAAATATTATCATGTTTCTAAAAATAAAAATCATTAGTTTACTAATGTTTCCATTATACCCTTACTTTATTTTTAAAACTATTTGTAAAGAAAACTAACTAATATTTTAAAAAATCAATTTAATTGGGGCACCTTTTTAGTTGCCTCATTAAGAATAACTTTTTTTTTAAAAAAACTGATAAATTTATTTAAAGGTAGTTTTGTAAACTTATACATTTTTATAAGGCAAACAAGACAATAAATAATACTCCCTTAAAAAGTTTGATTTTTCAAACAGGACAAACAAATTGGGACGAAAGGAGTATTATTATTTAATGACGTGGAACCACACCAAGGTAGGCCAATTTGGCCCAACTCAGACCAACTCTTGAAGAGTAAACTATGGATACATGGCCCCATCCACCAAAATCGTGTATCTAATAGTTCTGGGGTGACTCCTAATGGGGATCAAACCCAAGATATCTTGGCTTACAACTCAGACCAAGCCTCCAAGGCTCCAACCATTAGACTGCACCCTAACGAGTTCAAAGAAACTGCCTTATTGGCCACATTTAGCAATAGTTCAATAAGCAAATCGAGATATGTGTAGAAAGAAATTTAACACATTAGCATAAATATTTTAATTGTTGAACAACCACATTAAAACAGCAACACATGGAAGAGCTAAAGCTAGTTGTAATATTTTGAATAAATGATTAAAAGTACTCAACATCAACAGACAACATTGTCTTTTCTCTAAGCAAAATTTCACAAACAAAAGCAAACTTGAGTCTCTCCCTTTTTGATCTACTGTCTCTTGTTCTACTGTTGTCGGGCTTCGGCTTTCTTCTTCTGCCAGAGACGGTCCAGCCCACTGTCTGCATCTCCCTGTAAAGAAAACAAAAAGAACAAGTATAAACAGCCAAAACTATGAATTAAAAACTGAATAAAAATCATTTCATGAAAGACTGAAGTATTCCTATCAATACACTTAACAATAAAATAAGTTATAATGCCTGAATTACAGTCCTACATAAATCCACAAGGCTTGATCAATTGTACATCTTTTTTCTTCCAATTTGCTTCGACTGAGCATCTACTGTGGATTTTAATGGGAGTCCTACCTTCATATTTAATTGATGAGGATGTAAATTTTAAGAAGACCATGTTACCCCACATTGTAAAATCTGAAAGAGCTCAATATAGGATTCTAATGGTTCAACTACAGGATAGATTTAAGAAAAGAAAACCTATAATCTTTCTTTTAAGAATAACCAAGAATATTAATAGCAAAACTGCAGTCCTTGCTTCAACATTCAGAGTTATCAAACCCTATGATAGAGTCAAAGGAGGTTTCAATTTCAACAATCTTCAAACCATAGATCAATCAGAACTAACAGGAGGCCCCATTTGAGCTAAAGTTCATTGGATTGCACAATTCAAACACATGAGGTAGTGTTATCAGAACAACGCGGGTAAACTATATAAAACAGAAAGCAAGATCATTTATTCACATTAAGAATCTCACAGAATCAAATTACAACCAATACCACTACAAGAACCATTCAACAAAACAAAAACAAGCAAATCAGTTCCAACACTCCTCTACTGCACATAAAATAAACTAAAATCAAAGCAGTTACACAAACTATCATCACAAAATGCTTTACAACAAGTACAAAAACTTTTAAAACCATAACAAACCTGAGCACGGACATAACCGCAGAGAGCAAAGGTGGAGAAATGGCCGTTGTACACACCATTCTCATCCAAATGGCCTACATTGATCTGAACGGAAGCGTGGTCCTTAGCGGTAATCAGCCTGTTGGTGGCCGAGCTGCATTCATAATACTATTAATTAGCCAAAACCCAATAACAAAACATAATCCAAAAACCAATACCAAAACAAAATAGAATCATAATATATGATTAACTCAATGAAATTGAATACCATTTCCTAGGAATGTAAAGCTCAGTAATAACTCCCTCTTCGTTCTGCATGTTGGCTAGTACGTGTCAAGTGCTTCTTCAAACAACTTAGTAAATCTGAAGCAACAAAACCAAATTAAATCCAAGAAAAAAAAAAAACCCAATAACCAGTAAGTAAGAATCAGACCCAGAAATGAAAAAAAATCCAAATTTCTGAATTTCAAATTGATCTTCTAATTTAAGCAAATACCCACAAAAAATAAAGAAAGAAACTTCAGGTAATTAATCCTCATGCACAATTTACACACCATTTGAAGTGGTTTTTAATTTAAGCCAAAATTAACCAATAAGTAAGAAACTGACCCAGAAATAAAATAAGATCCAGAATTCTGAATTTCAAATTGACTTATAATTTAAGCCAAAAAATACCCACAAGAAATAAAGAAAAAATAAATTCAAATTATTAACCTTCATACACAATTTAGACGCATTTGAAGTGATTTTTCTCATCAAAATTAGAGGGTTTGAAATTTAAATTTCAAAACAAAAACCATTTATGCTTTTTTTTTCCTAACAAATTAATACACTGATAGATCTAACACAGAGAGAGAGAGAGAGAGAGAGAGAGAGAGAGAGAGTACCAGGGGAGGCGAAGGAGCAAACGACGAGGAAGAGACTGAGAGAGGAGGCTAGGGTTTTTAAAGAACTAAACTTACTAAACCCTAAATTTGATTCAAAAGCCCACTTTGAATTATGGGCTTTTTTTGTGTGATGGGGAAAGTAAAGACTTATATGTATATGGGCTTTATTTAACCAAAACAATAAACCGTGACTATATTCATGTGTGTTTGGGCTGAATAGTTTTCAAACAGAATATTTTACGGGCCTAAGTTCTTTCGGTGGAGTTTCGAACTTTTTTTTTTGGTAGAGACGGAGTTTCGAATTCATTGTGGATTTTTTGAACACTCTTGGAGTATCATAAATACGTATTTTCCTCTCTCATATAATTGTAGGTCTTACTAATTAAATTTATGGTGGGACTCACAATTTATGTAAGAGGAGGAAGTACACATTTATGGTAATCCTGAAATATTCAATAATTTATGGGCCTAAGTTCCTTTTGCTGTTTGGTTGTTTGTGAGTTGCGGCAGCTCCAACCCTACTATTACTTAGCTGTAGAGGGTTATTATTATTATTATTATTTTGTTTATATCATTGATGTGTGCATTTGTTGCTGAGTAAGGAAAAAAATAATTTTATTTGAAGTTTTTAAAATGAATGAGTTGTTGGTTTTTGGGTAAAATTGGTTGCTTGGGTTTAATTTTTCTTAGTTTTACTATTAGTTTTTTTTTTTTTGTTTATATTTTGTTTTAGATTTTAGATCTATAAATTTTTTTTATGGTCTTTAAAAGGAAGAAAGTTGTAGAGTTATAATTTTTTTTACAAATTGCTGATGTAGTGAGTGATTATTGATAAATAAAAAGCAATGCTATAGAAAAACTATTTTACAATATTTTTACAAATTGTTAATGTGGCAAACTCTTATTGATTCTCATCTGGGCTCACCACTAACACCACTTTTTACTTACCAATAATTACCCACCAAATCAGCAGTTTGTAAAAAAAATTGTGGCTTTAGCATTCTTCTAAATAAATAAAAAAAATGGTGTGAGCAGTGGTAGCAAATGCGAACTAGTATTAATTTGCTACCTCAACAATTTGTAAAAATGTTGTAGAAAAGTTTGTGGTTGTAACATTATTCTTAACAGAATCAATGATATTTTTAAGGGGGCAAAGTATAATTTTATAGAACAAAATTGCTAATATATATATAAACACTAGTATTTCTTAAAAAATAATTTGAGGGGACATTTGTCCCCCAAAGTTCAGGTGTACCTTTGTCTCTGTGTGTGTATATGTATAAGTCTAAGAACACAACTTTTGCTACAACTTGATAAAGTGGTTGAAGATAAGTAGGTAAAACAAGAAAACTAATATCATTTAGTTTAGGGATAGCTTAGAATTCTCTAGTAAATAATCCTAACATTGCATTCATTGTAAATTAACTAAAGTGCTTAATAGTAAAAATGTAACAGTCTTTCTACTGTGAACTTAAGCTGTTTGATTGATCTGTGTGAATCATTGCTTTTGTTCTCTTACTTTCTCTTTTTAATCTCTCAATTACTCAAAAATTTTAACATCAAACATTTTATTGCTCATCATATAAATAAACACACTTTTACCAAAAAGGGCCAAACCAATTCACACAGAATGTAAAAATCACACAATTACAAAGTCTAAACTGAAAAAGGCAAGACTGCAAACAAGAGAAAAAAATCATAGCTTATTAAGGGAAAAAATATTCTAATTCACCATCCTACAATTCTTCCTAATTTCACCTTGTTTCTCACTAAGTACATCAATTGAAATGTGTTCTAATTCACCATCCTACAATTCTTCCTAATTTCACCTTGTTTCTCACTAAGTACATCAATTGAAATGTGAACCCATGTGCACCATTGCAGCTGCAAA
This sequence comes from Quercus tomentella, assembly GCA_028535165.1. Classification (NCBI taxonomy): domain Eukaryota; kingdom Viridiplantae; phylum Streptophyta; class Magnoliopsida; order Fagales; family Fagaceae; genus Quercus; species Quercus tomentella. The sequence goes on along the minus strand of JAPQVY010000001.1, from coordinate 44,351,483 downwards.
CTTTGAAGCCCAAGCACTTGGATGGTTAACATTATTCTTCACCATCTTTCTTGTTAAAGAACTAATCCATAGCACTTGATCTGTAGCCAATAGCCCCTTGTAACTTTTTAAGTTCTTATAGTAGTTGTTATCGAGCCGGGTTGGTGTCGAGGTATCGAAATGCACTAGAGGATCACGCATAATGTTTTTTGAGGTTTTGGGTCCTTTGGGGCATTGAGATTTTAAGAACTTAGCATAAGCAGGATTCATGGAGGGATCTTGTGCATATGTTGCATTGAATGAATATAAACGTTTTGAGAAAAAAAGAGCAATGTGAGCCACCAATAGAGTGAGCCCCAGAGAGCGTGACCATTTCCTCTAGTGACAACCCTTTTTGGGCAAAGTTTTCTTCTATTTGTGTCACATTGAAAAATGGATCAGGAATATTTTTGATTACTTCATCTTTCAATGAGACCCTTCCATCAAAACGCCCTCCAGGGACATCATAGTGAATACCACCAGCATTAAATACACTATCTCGAGCTGCAAATGCAATTATGTCAGCACATGAAACTGTTTGTGGGCATTGAGCTTCTATCTTGGCTTTAGCTTCGTCTATCACCTCAAAGCCTTGTACCCCTTGGTTCACTGTGCTTTCTTTCTCTGCCTTCTTGCCTGGTTTGGAATCAGGCAGAATAGAAGCATCACATCCCTACAACATAAACAAAATAATCAAATTTCTTAGACCTTGAAGTTCTATTCTATGAGAAATTGATTTTTACAAGGCAAAACTAGCAATAAATACGGATGTGCTTTCTATTTTTCCCTCATAATTTTGTCTTGCCCGGATAGGCAATAGTAGATGTCACCATAGAGAAAGGTAATTCTATTAAAAAAATTATTAAAATTATAATCAAATTTACTGTAAAGAGCTTACAAATTGACATGACATCAGCAACATAATAGCTATTTTTATAATGTGTAAGAGTTGTTATGTTGTAAAACTTATCATATTCTTAGCATCACTTGGTATTTGAACTTCAAAGAAAGAGATAGATATGGACCATTAGAAACATTATTTAGTTGAAAATTGATTTTAACACTTTCAATAAGCTTAATCCAAGAGATGGATTGATTTTAAGAGCAATGGGATTTCTATATAATTTCAAAGAGCAATATATCCTTTGTGTAAATTAGGAAAATGAGAGTAAAAAGTGTTATTACCCTAACAAAACAGTCATGGAAAATTGGAAATGGAGCCTAATGAGGAAGGCAGCAGCTATGCCAGAATCATTGACAAATGCTTTTGTTACTGTACTCTTCACTATGGCCTCAGCTGATGGGCATGATTTCTGATAGAAATCAAGCTTCAAAGGCACTGAGAGTGCGGGAGAGTTCAAAAGTATGGCAAAAAAGAACACAGAATAGGTGAACAAATTTGCCATAGAAGCAAAATGGGTATATAAAACAAGATTGCTCCAAGACCAAGAGAGAAAGAGAGAGAGAACCGTAGAGGACACAAGTCTTGGTTAGTGCATTTTATAGTGACTCACCAGGGCATGTAGACAATAATCAATTGTGGTAAATAATGGGAATGATAAAGCAGACAATTGTATTAAAGCTTTTTTGCGCATTAATTTGGGCAAAATTCATGTATATTTTAGCATAATAATTTACTTTTTCTATTTTACATACTTACTTTTTAAAACACCTTATATCAGATTATTTATTTTATTTTTACAACAAATATCATTAAAATATCAAATTTTCTCGATTTTTTAATTTGTTTCTGTTTCTTCATACACAACAACCACCATCACTCTCTTTTCTCATCCTTGGGATACATAAGAAAGAATAAAAAATAAATGCAAAATGAATATTGTCAAATGTAAATTTATATGGTTACTGTAGTAAATTTGTAAATTTACATAATTATACACTGACTGATGTTGGTCATTTTTAGGTAATGTTATGTACATTTTACACATTTTTCTATTATACACCCACTAATATGAGTGCTCCAAGTTTTGTTTTGTGTTTTGAAAAAGTGGTGATTTTAATAAGTGCGGTATGAAATTAGGTTTTTCTTTGTATAAAAAAAAAGTGTTTGGTAAAAAAAAAAAAAAAAAACTTTTTGAAAAAGTTGAATATTTGAATAGAACTTATCAAAATTGTGGTTTGGGTGTAAATTATTAAAAATGACAAACTATATATGTAAGGTAATTCTTTCATAATTATGGTTTCACCTTCTTAATAATAATAATTTATTACTATCATTATTATAGTTTGTCTTAGTTATTATTTTTGTTAGTGTCATAATTTTTTAGTTATTAATATTAATGGGTTAGAATCAGGTGTAACTTGGTGCAATTATCCCTCCCCACTCACAAAATATTTTTACCACTTTTACTTTCTAACTTTTTCAGACTTTTCTTATTCAATAATTGAGATTGAAAGTTACTCTTTTCAACTTTCAATACTCAGCCATTGAGAACTATTGCATGAGGTGCAATATATCTAGTATTAATACTCCTTATAATAGTAATTAATTATTTAAGTCTTCATCATCATGTAGTACAAATTCAAAAAGAAGATCAATGCATACCAATAATCAAGTTTAAATTGTACTACATCATTTATAAAAAAAAATGCCACTGGGAATAATCATCCCTCGAAATAGAATTAGCAATGCGATTACAAAGAAAAACTATATAGAAAGCTATTAAAAGATCTTATATTGTAATGAATTTAATTGTCATTGGAAAAGATAAAACTATATATATTTTATTATTATTATTATTAATTAATACAACCAAGCCCGTAAATTCCTTGGCACAACCAAGATGTGGAGATCATATATTCCATTGATATCATATAAAACTTTCTCAAAAGTAACAATAGCCAATATTTAAAGTTTTAAACCGTTAGACATTATGTGGTCCAAAAAGGTCCATAGACTCCATACTAAACATAGGCCTTGTACTTGTAAATCAAGAAAACGACAAGAGTTAGTTTATTTACCAATAATCATTTACCACATCAGTAGTTTGTAAAAATTTTTGTAAAAAATTTTGTATCTCTATTTCTAATAGTAAAAATGTAGCAATAAATAACTTTTTACTATGAATAAAGGCCGTTAGGTTGAACCATGTGAATCATTGCTTTTGTTATCTTATTTTCTCTTTTCAATCTCTCAATCACTCAACAATTTTAACATAAACATTTTATTGCTCATCATATAAATGGACACTTTTACCAAAATGAAGTAGGCGAAAGCTGGCCGAACCAATTCACACAGAATGTAAAAGTCACACAATTTAAGTTACAAAGTCTAAACTGAAAAGGCAACACCGCAAACAAAAAAAAAAAAAACAAAAAAAAAAACATAGCTTATAAAGGGTGTAAGATATTCTAATTCACCACCCTACAGTTCTTCCTAATTTCACCTTGTTTCTCATTGAGCACATCAATTGAACCCATGTGCACCATTGCAGCAGCAAACTTTGAAGCCCAAGCACTTGGATGGTTAACATTATTCTTCACCATCTTTCTTGTTAAAGAACTAATCCATAGCACTTGATCTGTAGCCAATAGCCCCTTGTAACCTTTTAAGTTCTTATAGTAGTTGTTATCAAGCCGGGTTGGTGTCGAGGGATCAAAAGGCACTAGAGGATCAAGCATGGTGTTTTTTGAGGGTTTGGGACATTGAGATTTTAAGAAATTAGCATAAGCAGGATTCATGGAGGGATCTTGTGCATATTTTGCATTGAATGAATATAAACGTTTTGAGAAAAGAGAGCAATGTGAGTCACCAATAGAGTGAGCCCCAGAGAGTGTGACCATTTCCTCAAGTGACAGCCCTTTTTGGGCAAAGTTGTTTTCCAATTGTGTCACATTGAAAAATGCATCAGGAAGATTTTTGGTTACTTCATCTATCAATGAGACCCTTCCATCAAAACGCCCTCCAGGGACATCATAGTGGATACCACCAGCACTGAATATACTATCTCGAGCTGCAAAGGCAATTATGTCTGCACATGAAACTGTTTGTGGGCATTGAGCTTCTATCTTGGCTTTGGCTTCGTCTATCACCTCAAATCCTTGTACTCCTTTGTTTCCCATGCTTTCTTTCTCTGCCTTATTGCCTGGTTTGGAATCAAGCAAAATAGAAGCATCACATCCCTACCACATAAACAATACAATCAAATTTGTTAGACCTTGAATTTCTATTCTATGAGAATTTGATTTTTACAAGGCAAAACTAGCAATAAGTATGGATGCACTTTTTATTCTTTCCTTATAATTTTGTCATACCCGGACAGGCAAGAGTAGATGTCACCATAGAGGAAGGTGATTCTACTAAAAAAAATATATTAAAATTATAACTAAATTGACTGTAAAGAGTTTACAAATTGACATGCCATCAGCAACATATAACTATTTTTATACTAATGTTTAAAAGATGTTACGTAATAAAATTTATCATATTTAGATATTCTTAGCATCTCTTGGTATTCGAACTTCAAGGAAAGAGATAGATATAGGCCATTAGAAACCTCATGTGGTTGAAAATTGATTTTAACGCTAAGCTTAGCATCTCTTGGTAATAAAATTTATCATATTCTTAGCATCTCTTGGTATTCAAACTTCAAGGAAAGAGATAGATATAGGCCATTAGAAACCTTATTTGGTTGAAAATTGATTTTAACACTTCCAATAAGCTTAATCCAAGAGCTGGATTGATTTTAAGAGCAATGGGATTTCTACATAATTTCAAAGAGGCATATATCCTTTTTGTAACATAAGGAAAATGAAAGTAAAAAGTATAATTACCCTTACAAAACAGTCATGGAAATGGAGCCTAATGAGGGCAGCAGCTATGCCAGAATCATTGACAAGTGCTTTTGTTACAGTACTCTTCACTATGGCCTCAGCTGATGGGCATGATTTCTGATAGAAACCAAGCTTCAAAGGCACTGATAGTGCAGGAGAGTTCAAAAGTATGGCAAAAAAGAAGACACAATAAGTGAACAAATTTGACATAGTAGCAAAATGGGTATATTAAACAAGATTGCTCTAAGAAAGAGAGAGAGAGAGAGCCGTATGGTGTGACGGACACAAGTCTTGGTTAGTGCATTTTATAGTGACTCACCAGATCAGCATGTAGACAATATTAAATCAATTGTGGTAAACCATGGGAATGCCAATTGCTAAAGCAGTCAATTGTATTGAAGCTTCCTTGGTTAGATCGTTTAATATAAACAAATGACAACATGTAATTAACAATTGCAAGGCGTGTGCCCGCCACACGATTCCCTATTTTTTTTTAATACTTTTATTATATGTATAAAGACCTGGACCATATGAATTTCCCCGGGTTAACCTACTTTGAAATTACATTTATCGTAAATTTATTATAGAAAAGAATATACAAAATTCATATGTGGTTTTTTTTTTTCCCTGAAAAATACAATACCTTTTGATGTTTTTATTGTAACACTAGAACTCCACATGATAATGTTTTGTGCATGAACCGCTAAGAATGCGTTTGGATAAGTTGTTGCAAACTAGTGTTTTAGGTTTAAAATAAGTTTTCTTAAAAAAGTTATGAGAAGTTGCTTTTGCAAAACGAAGTTTTAGGTTTTAAAAATGTGCTTTTAGACACTCAAAACGCGTAACCAAATAGACTCTAATTGTGTAAAACTTAATCTCCGCAGTTTTGAATTTACATAAAATATTTATACGATATTACTCTAAATGTAGACACATATCATCGCATGAGCAATTATATTTACTATTTATTTTCAAAGATGTTTAACATTTTATATATAAAATAATATTAAATGGGATTGAGTGTTACTTTCAAATTTAACAGGTTTTTATTTTTTATTTTTTTAGTTTATTATAAAAGAGAACCAAAGATTTTGTATATTTTTTTCTTTTATTGAATTTAAGTTAGAATGCGCCAGTGGTATTCAACGAAAGATTAAAGTAAATTCAATAATAAACACAACTAGTTGTCTAATCTAATATATTTTAAAGTTTCTATGTGGTTTTACGAAGACACGGTTCAACGAAAACTTAACGGAACACCCTTGCTAAATAAACTCAGTACGGCAACAATTTTGTTAGTTGGCCGGATTCGGAACAATATGTAATAATAGCATCTCGAGTTTCTAAAACTCGAGATCTAATTAGAACTCGAGCTTTAGAAACTCGAGTTCGTTGTTTCGCTATTCCTTACGTGGACAAAGTTTCCACGTGGAGCCACGGGAAATCGAGTCTATAAGACTCGATTTCTGGCTGCCAAAAACCCAAAACCAGAAGCACTTTCATTTTCAAACGGCACATTTGAAACCAGAAGCACTCAAACTCACTCTAAAACTCCGCCCTCTCTCACTCTCAAACTCACTCTCAAGCCGTTCGATTCCCGCCGTTCGTCTGCCGTTCGATTCCCGCCGTTCGTCTGCCGTTCGATTCCCGCCGTTCGTCTGCCGTTCGTGCTCTCTTTTCAGGTTCTGGGTTCGCTTCTTTTTATTTTTCTTTATGCGATTTTTTGATCTGTGTGATGGGTATTGTAAATTTGAGTTGTTTTCTGTTTTGGGTTCTTGAAATTTTGGGTGTTTGTAGCTCAGTGTTAGTGGTAGCACATCTCATGAAAGAAATAGAGATTCACTGCACCTAATAATCTTTTCTCACTTTCTCCTCTAATTTCTTCTTCTGTTTCTTTTACTTTAATGTCTTGGCATTTCAGGATTTTTTGTCCCTAAAAAATCTGGATTGGGTTATATAAAATACCAATAAAGCTATTTGATTTCCATGGACATTCAGTGTTTCCCCCTTAAGTAACTGTCCTGTGTTAGGCAGATGATTTAAAAAGCCAAGGCTTGGCATGTATATTTAGAGAAATTTATTTTTCTTTTTTGGTGAAATATACAGGTGATACCTTGAATCATATTTGTTATTGAGGGCTTATTCTGAACTAATTGTTGATGTCTTTTTGCTGGGTCCATTTGTTGTAATTGTGTTAGAAGGCTTGTCCGTTCTGTTTATGGGAACAGGTTATTGAAGAAATTCTAAATTATTTAAGTTGTTTGTTCTGAGATTCTTCAAAATTTGGTGCTTATTAACTCTTTCCGTAGTGGTATATCTAATGACTCATTAAAGCATATCTTCCCATTTTCTAATGATAGCAACATCTTTTAAAGAAATAGAAACCTGGTTATGCAGTGATTCATATCTGCATTTTTTTATGCTTGTTTCTTTTTACTTTATTGGGTATGCTATTTCCAATTTTGGTTCATCTATTGTGATAGTTTATAAAGATTTTTGTGTGTTTGTTTATGTTATTAAATATGGGGTAATTGAAAAATGTTTAATTGGAAATGCTAAAAAGTTTTGGAACATTATGGGTGAGTTATTGTAGGACTAATGTTGT